>CP125976.1:130222139-130363423 GCA_030063025.1 Avena longiglumis
ATTGTTCTTCTAGTTTTTAGGTCCCTCTACAAAGGCGTTTCATCGACAAGCTACAAATGCTGAACTTTTGTACCGGCCATACCACGCGACGCCGTGCCGCTCCCCTTGGGATTGTAACGTATCTTTCGTGTGGTCGCTGGTGTGGTTCACACCGCCGTATGCTCAGGCTCGCACCCACGATCTAAGCAATTTTACAACCGCCACACCCACGATCCCACTTCCTGCTCATGGTTCGATTATAAAGAGGGGAACTGCTCAGGATTCACTTTTCCCTTATCGCCTCCGCTTCTCCTCCTTTTCCTTTCGCTTCCTGCTGTCTTGCGGGGCTCGCCGCTGCCCAGAAAGCCTCCACGGTGAAGATTCCGCCATTGCTTCGCTTTCTTTGCCCGCTGCTAGCCCACGGGCTTTTGTCTGGCTCCGCTCACGGTGAGTCCTCTCGGGTCGCCCCGCCTCGATCTTTCCTTAGATTCATCTGCCCGTCTGATTTCAGGTTTCAGCGACCTTCCTGCTTTTCGCCATTGTTTTCGTAAAGTCTGACGGGCCTTGCAGCTCTAGTCCCAACACACAACAACAACACAACAACACACAACAACAACAATAACAACAACAACAACAACTCCTCCGCCTCAGCCTCCCATGATCTTCCTGCACATATGTCTAGTTCGCTTAGCTGAAGGGCGCCTTGTTGAGGACGACGACGCACTCGGGGCCCGAGTGAGGCTCGTGGCGTGGTTCTTCACCACACGCCGGAGATTGAATGGCCCATCCTGACCAAAGAATTCCCCGCCGAGGTTTCTTGCCGCTACCTGCAGCGAATCCCTCTCCAGACATCGAGAGGGCAGTATGTGGTTTTATGTCTCACTTCGCCATGCGGGCCTCCTCTCTTAGTGATTTCGCTTAGAGAATTCCTCGACATTTCGCCTTCACCGATCATCTTCCGCTAACGCCATAGCTTCTTCGCTTTCATCTCCGCTCGGAGGGATACATCGACATGTGGCCGCTGCATGTCCGGTCAAGTTCTTCCAGATCCGCCCAACGCTGTCCCCGACAAATCTCCGACCCTTCCGAGAAGTTGTTCACCCAATGTGGGGCTGCCTATCACACCCTGGAGGAAACTGTGTTCCTCGTCATCACCGGGTTGGAGTCGCAAAAGAAGTGGCAAGTCATTCTTCTACGCCAAGAACAGGGGCTAAGACAAGATTCGCCTCCATTCTCAATTGGCCCACCTTCTAAAGTGAATCGCTCTATAATCCGAGGAAATCACGCTTGGCCGAGGCCTTCGAGATTCGGCTAAAGAGTTGATCCGGCGCAAGTTATGCGGCGTAAGACCGATGGCAACTTTCATTAGTAGCCGATTCGCTTCTTCCGTAAGCGACCTGGCAAGCTGCTATGAGTGGTCCCTTGACCCTAATCGAGTCTCAACCGTGGAGCTGATAACTACCTTATTTATAAGTGTGTCCGAGCTATCTTCAAGACAGAGATGCCTCGAGGATTGGTCTTAGATTAAAACCATTCACCCGATCATCCGCCTCCCGAGGTGAGCTTAATCAACATTGCTCGTTATTCCACCGCTTTTTAGAAACTGATTTATCTAATTTCTTTCCTCGCCTTGCGTAGATTCGCAGAGCGTAAAACGAGGACGCCAAGTTCTGCAGCCCCCTTGGCCCAAGGACATGAGTACTCTGATACCGGGTGAGCCGGACTCGAGGAGTTCGCCCTAAGTCGGATCCTGCCTCGGCCGAGTCGTGGCAAGACTTCAGCAAGATTTGAGGAGGAAGGTGATCTTGACGAGGTCCAAATTCTGAGGTAGTTGCCCATGCCTATTTCTTATGCATTTCGCTTCTACTTTCCCACCAATCCGCCGGTCAGTTCACGACGCCGAGCCTATTGCTTCCCGACCTCCTGCTACCTCGGGAAACGCGGGGCTCTGCTAGTGCCTGGAGGCGGTTCCTAAGAAACGGATGAAGAATTGTTCAACCTCCCAGCGCAAGACTATGCCTGGGTCACGGGTAAGTTCCATTTGCCTATATTTCTTGTTTCTCTCTTCGCTTTCTACATCGACGAATCTTCTTTCTTATTTTTGAAGTGCTCCTCTTTCTTAAACCCGGGTCCTAGTATGACTAGTCAGTCCGATTCACCGCCATCTCCTCCTCCCGCCGATGATACTCAGGATTCTAGTCCTATTCGCCCCGCTTTCAGCTCCATCGGATACGTCTGCTCGTCGCGACATCCCCGAGAGCCTTCCATTGACCTGATTCAACCGCCCTCCGTTTTCGCTGAACCATCCGCCCATTCTATGGGCCCCGCCGCATCGAGCCTCCATCTACCCTCCGGCTTGCTTACGGCCATCCCGACCTCGGTAAGGTTGTTATCACGCGCCTCGCGACCTTAACCTCCGCTTCTCCTAAGGACGCCGCCCCACTTCCACAAGGCCATTTCCGCCGATGCCTCTTCTAAGGCACAAGCTATCACGCCAAGACTTCTTCTTCTCGTAAAGGTCTTGCCGGCTTTTCTCACGAAAGTATTGCCGACGTTATGGCTGTAAGGGAGTCGCGCCTAAAGTCCTCGTTATTCGCCGGCCAAGACCCACCTTGTTTCTACATAAAGCCTGATCGCCGTGGCCAACAGCCTGCGGGTAAAGTTTTAACTCTGATGCCCAGCTAGGAACAGCCTTGGAGCACTGGTCGAGTACGCCAATAATTGGAATGTCACGATCATTGAGGGTAATCCTATGAACCAGCACTTTCAGCTCACATCGGGCCGCTTTGATCATGTCGCCAAGTTCATCGTTGATACCAACAAGATGAATGAGGTAATTATTGTTTCTCCGAGTCTTAAATTATTCTCGATGTTACCATATGCTCTAGTCCCCTAAACTTGCAAGGAAATAACTTGTTGTATACTTGGAAGTTTGACTTAAATTTATTTCTAAGGTTCGTTAATCCGCCATCTAGATCCGAGTTTAGTTATGTGATTCGCATTTGGTTTAGCTTTGAATATCCAGCCACCTAGATCCGAAGTTAAGTCCGCTGACTCGGATCTGGTTTAGCTTTGAACATCCAGCCACCTAGAGCCAATTAAGCTTTGATTGATTCAGATCTAATTTAGCTTTGAATATCCAGCCACCTAGATCTCGAGTTAAGTCCTCGCTGACTCGGATCCGTTTAGCTTTTTAATATCCAAACACCGAGAGCCTAATTAAGCTTTGCTTGATTCGGATCTAGTTTAGCTTTGAATATCCAGCCATCTAGAACCGAGTTAAGTCCCCATGACTGGGTCTTGTTTAGCTTTGAATATCCAACACCTAGAGCCGAAAGTTAAGTCCTCGCTTGACTCGGTCTTGTTTAGCTTTGAATATCCAAATTATTAGAGTCAACTGCTTTGCTTGATTCGGATCTAATTTAGCTTTTGAATATCCAAATGAGTTTAGAGCCGAATCAAGCTTTGCTTGATTCGGATCTGGTTTAGTTGTTACCGCTGCTTATCATTTTGCCTTGTTGCTCGGGTTGCATATGATCGCGGACCGCCGAAGTTCCAGAGGTTGCTTTTTTCACCGCAAGTCGGAAGAGAAGTACGAAAGTTCTTCCGTGGGCGAAGAAGGTCGGTATGTCTATAGCCCTTTCCTTATTCCCAACGCTCTCATGTATTTGTTCACTAATGCCGGGCTTACTTTTGTTAAATAGGTAACATTAATAACCTCAATATTCGCTTTGAGAAGAAGATCAAGAACCCGGAAGGTTAGTTTCCTTTCTATTTTACTCCTTCTTCCTTTTAATTTATATGCTAAGTTCCTTGTTATGCTGTGGTAGCTAAGCCGCAAGACTTTGCAAAGGTCACATCAAGATTGCATGCCCATGCTCGACGTGATGCTGCATTTTTAGAACAAAACGCAGTTCATTCAAGAACTTCAAGAAAAAGATGATGAGATAGCTCATGATCCGAGGTGGATACCCTCAAGCTCTCTCGTAAATCCGAACTAGAAAAGGTCGACCAAGAATTTTTCGAGGAAAAGAATCTACCGACTTTGGATCCGCAGAAGAACAAAGAACTCCTTGAAGATGCCGAACTTAAAACCCTGGTTTGAGCGAGGAAATTGCTCGCTTTGAGAAGAGCAAGGCCGATTGGGCCAAAGATCTTCAGATAATGATGAGCTACATTCATCGTAGCTACTTGGCATGGCCGAATTATATTTTCTTTTTTGTCCCTCGCTACCTTTGACACGCTCATGCTTTATGCAGATCATTTCCCGAGGCCAAGCCCGTGAGTTCTAAAGCGGTTCTTGCAGCTCGGCGCCGAGGTGAACTCATATCGCTGATTCGTATTATTCAATGGAGGATTACTTGGCTGCTGGTGCCGCAGCTTGGTCCGATCAAAATTATGGGCCGGACTTGGTGCAGCCGCTATCCGAGCTTACTATGTACTCGCCGAATACCTTGGACTCGATATCAACGAAGTCAAGTTATTGGTCACAAGGCTAATGGCATCCGAGAGGCAGTTGAGTCTTTGGAGAGAATCTGGGCGGCTGGTGCCATGGCCTCATCAGAATCATGTCATGGTATGAATACATCTCTTGACATCCCGAGAAATTTATGACCGGCTCCCCGGGTTGAAGATCCCACTTTGTTGCTCTTAGGCAAGCTCGGGGCCCAACTCGCCGAGTACGCCGACGCACACTTGGAATGAAGGGCCGAAGTTTTCTCCCTGCATCTGGATCAGAGGTTGTGAGGGTGCCTCGATGATGATTCAACTAAGGTGGGGAAGGTGAAATGATTCGCCGATCCGATAGCTCTAGCTCAAGTTTCTGACAAGAATGCGATGCACGGTCCTCTTCCAAAGGTACTGTGCATTCGACCGCACGGACCGACGCCTCGAACAACCTCGACTTCCGCGGTTGCACTGGTCGGCGGAGAGGCAACCTCACGAGGTTCCTCCTACTCGGAGTGCCCCGCACCAGCAAGTAGCCTCTCCAAGAACAACGCCTGTTATTTCCGATCCCTGGTATGTCTATGGGCGATGATAGGCTAAAATTTGTCACCTCTGTATGATTTGAATTTCTTTTGCCATGTTGTGACACTTGGTTATGGATGCTCATCCAATTTTGCTTCACGCCCTTAATTTCTTGACCTTTTAGGCTTAACTTTGCCGTTATTTTTTATGGTCTTATCCAGCATGAGCGCCAACACCTATGATATTGATCTGCTCAACATAAGTTAACTACTTGCTAGGAAGTATGTAGCAATCACCGATCGTTGTTTATTGTCCAAAACTTCCATATGTAAATCAAATTTCAGAGGTAGTATAAACTGATATGAGTGCGTTTCAAAGATAAGTTTGAGGTAGCATACCAGAGTCCCCGAAGCCGCTTTAGATGCCGAGGTTTAGGTATCAATACAAATTGATATATCATATGATAGTCCCCGAGCCACCGCTTCTGGCACCGAGGTTCATATTCGTAATATGAAATAAATACAACATATGGCAGCCCCCGAGTCACCGCTCCGGGCGCCAAGGTTCAAGCAATAACGCTAAATAAATATAACATATGGCGCCCCAGTCATTGCTCGTGCCGAGGTCCAAACACATAACACGTAAATAATATAACATATGGCAGTCCCGTAATCGCCTGGTGCCGAGGTCCAAACATATAACACGTAAATAATATAACATATGGCGCCCCCGAGTAATCGCCTCGTGCCGAGGTTCAATACATAATATGAAATAAATATAACCTAAGGCAGCCCCGAGTCACTGCTCGGTGCCGAGGTTCAAATACATCATTGATTTTGACTTTGAGATATAATGCTACGAGTAGAATGGCCAAGTAAAGCCACATTCCGTGGGCGCTGCTTTTCGCCAGCTTTGTTCGCTTTGTTCTCCGGGGACCGAAGGCCGATTAGATAATATGCATCACAGCAATGCTTTGCTCACAATAAACGGTCCTTCCCATGGGGGTGACACTTGTGCATGCTGCCGTGTTGCACTAGTCGGAGGACCAAATCTCCTTCTTTGAATACTCTTGATTCACTTTCTTGCCGTGATATCGCCGCAAGTTCTGTTGATAAATAGTCGATCGTGATAATGTCAACTCTCCGCTTCTTCCAAGGTCTACTGCATCTTGCCGAAGCTATCTCATTTGTCTCCGAGGTTGTGTAATCGAGCAACTCTTGGCAGTCATATATTATGTCGGTGGGAGTACGCCTCGCCTGCAGACACCGTAAAGAATGGAGGTAGTCTGCTGATCTATTCGAGTAGTCCGGAGGCTCCATAACACGGGATTTCTTCGATCCAACACCCGCCGACCTTGCAAAGGTTCAACAAGTCGTGGTTTTATTCCGATAGCACCACCATTAGACCTTTCCACTTGTCCATTAGATGTCAGAGCCAGAGGCAATATCTAGTCTTATGTGCTTCTTCCGCAAAATCTAGCGAAGCTCCTTCGCAAAGTTTGTGCCATTATCCGTATTAATACTATGGGTTCCCGTATCTCAAGATGATATCCTTGAGAAATTTCACCATTGTGCCCATCACACTTTTAATCGGTTTTACTTCAATCCATTTTGTGAACTTGTTCACTATAACCAATATGTGGGTCATTCCTCCTCACGGCTTGAACGGTCCCACCATATCTAAACCCCATACGTAAATGGCCAAGTGATGGGTATTGTTTTTAACTCTACCGACGGATATGTATTCTCCGGTTGATCTCCCACACCCATTGCATTTATTAACTAATTCTTTTGCTATTTTAACGCCACACAAGAAAATCCATGCCTAAATGCCTTGGCTACTAAAGCGAGATGAGGCATGGTGCCCACATTCTCCTTGGTGTATGTCTAGAAGGATTTCGACCTTCCGTGGAACTCATGCACTTCGCAATACGCTTGTGACGCTTCTTATATAACTCATTGTTTATGATCAGATAGGCTTTTTCTCTTCTTATGGTTTGTCTAGCTAATACCTCATTACTCGGCAACATCGCTTTTTAGGTAAGAAAATATGGGTTGCGCCATATCGGTGTTAATTTTTCAAGTGATCTCACCGCTCATCTCCATGTTTTCGTCGACGATATACCTCGGCCTTCCATGATTGTGATTACCGGCTGTCCCCCTCTTTAGGGTTCCGAGTCTTTCGCATGATCTACCTCCATTGGCAGGATCTTCTCGCGAACTTGTCGATAAAGATTGATTCGATTCGTGATGGGATTATTGATGGTTTCGAGGTGCTCCAGGCAATACTCGCGAATTGATCGCCGGTTGATCCTAATTTCGACAATGTGTCGGCAAAGGCCATTTTCTGCCGTGGTATGTGGTGGAATTCACATCCTTCAAATTATCCACCGATTTTTTGCACATGGAATCAGATAAAGCCATATTAGCATCTAATGCGTCCCAACCGCGATACTTGTTGTACTACTAGATCCGAGTCACCATAGCATAGGATTCACGATACCAATTTCTTTTGCCACTTTTAATCCATGGACTAGCGCTCATATTCAGCTACATTGTTGGACGCAAAAAATGTATTTGTACATATTTCAATTGGTCTTTTTTAGGCGAGGTTACACTATTCCTGCCCCAAACCATTCCTTAGTTTGGAACCATCGAAATGCATTGTCCAAAGAATTTGATCCTGCAATGGTGGCTCATACCGCACCCGCCCACGTAGAAAGTCGACAAAATGAGATTTGATTGCATCTCTTCTATCAAATTGTGGATCATACGGATAACTCGATCGCCCATTTTGCTATTCGCCACTTGCATCTTTGTTGTTCAATATGTCGGCTATGGTGCCTCACTTACTTTGATGGGGTGCTCTTCAAAGTAATGCTTGCTTTTGCCGACATATATACTCCATAAGCCATCTTCGATAGTGCGGATAATTCGCTTTGAAGTGGATAATACTTCACTTAGATAATAGACCGCCTCGAATTGACTTACCATCTTCAAGTCGCTCCACCACACCACAAGATTAACTACTGATTGGTAGCCGCTACATAGAGTAGCATAGGTTCTTCGATAATGGAGAAGCTAAAATGGTGCCGAATCAGCATCTTTTTCAACTCATGAAATGCAAGGTCCGCCATGAGTCCAAATTTGAATTTGTCCGACTTTCTCATCACCGATAAAGTGGCAAGGTTTTCTCCCAGCCGACATACAAATCGACTAAGCGAGGCCAGCAGCCCGTGAATTTTTTACATCGCTCAAACATCTCGAAATTCCATTCTTTCTACTCTTATCTTTGTTGGATTAGCCTCGATACCTCTACCGACACAAGGAAACCGAGTAATTTTTCCGCACGCCGAATGTGCATTTCTCGATTAAGTTTCATTCGAACCTTCTCGTGTTCGAAAGTTTTCAGATATCTTCTAGCAAGGTTTTGCTCTCTTTAGTTTTGATGACCACGCCATCCACATACACTTGTACATTTTTCCCTATCGATCATGTAGGCATTTTTGCATGCATCTTTGATATGTTGCTCCTGCATTTCGCAGCCAAATGGCATTGTGCGATATCAATAAGCCCTGTGACGGGTAATAAATGCAGTCTTTATTTGATCGGTCGATTTAACAGATCCGTGGAAACCGTAATACGCTGCTACAAATGATAACAGCCACAACCAGCATCGAGTCAATGACTTGGTCTATTCTAGGCAATGGGAAAGGATCTTTCTGACACGCTTTGTTCAGTTGGTGTAGTCGATACACATTCGCCACACAATGGCTACATTGGGGTCATCTTTTTCTTTTCTACTAGCACCGGATTTGATAACCAATCCGGATATAGCACCTCCATGATGAACCCGGCCGCGAGGAGAGCTATTTCATCCCCTATTACTTTTCTCCGCCTTCTACAAGCGGCGAGAGGTTGCTTCACCGCCTTGCTCCCTGCCCGACGCTTAAAGAGTGCTCACCAACTCCTGAACACCTTGGCATCTTGAGTTGACCATGCAAATATGTCCCGATTCTCACCGAGGAAGTTGGTGAGCTCGCCCTATTTAGCGCCAAGGCCTGCACTAATAGTAACATGACCTGGAATTGCTCATCGATCCGAAATTTCTTCGCTCTTTAGTTGGTCAAAAGAGACATCGCCATGAGGGTTGGCCAACGCATGTTCAATCAGGCCGACCGAGGGCTGCTACCTCTTGAATCCTTTTCTCTTGCTATAACCAATGACTCGCCAATTTGACCCCAAGCACACCCATTGACTTCTTGTAATCCCTCAATCATATCACCCCGTGGTCCGGTAACTTCATCTTTAGATAACTTATATGACCGCTCATGAATTTGGCCATGCTGCCATCCGAGTAGAGCATGATAACAACTTTCCGTGATCCACCACTTCAAATTCTAAGTTTTCGCTTCCATAGCTATCTCTTGTACCGAATAACACGCCCACTGGACATTACCGATGGGCTCACATGAAAGCCCTGCACTATCCCATGGAAAGTTGTCCTCGTGGATCGTAGCATATTCGCGATATTCGAAGTTTATGCATGGTATCTTTGTACATGATGTTGATACCGCCCCATTGTCGATGAGTACTTTTGAAAATTTCACATTGATGCTTGGTCCAACAAATGTCTGATCCAACACAAGTGCATATGATCCTGGACTCGCATTATTCGGGTGGTCTTTCATGCTCCAGTCACCTCTTGATCACCATGGCTGGTATCTTGGTACGGCGGCATAACTGCATTTACTTCCATATGCCGCGCCGCACACTTTGCTTGTCCTGTTGCTCAGAACACACAATAACACCGGTGATGTTCCTCAGAATCATTACGTCCGTATTTGCCGGATTCATCCTTCCGCCCCGACCTGGTTCATTACTTGATGCACCGTGATCCTCCGATCCGAGTTATCGCATTAGGGGAGGGGCGGTAGCATCGCTGTCGTATTTGCTCCGCTATACCGATGTCATTGCCAGAACCTGATGGGGAGCTCGAACTCATGCTGGGTTCCCATCGATTTTTCATCCGCATATTGGCGGGTTGTATGATTGGCTTGTCTCGATGGGTTTGATGTGTGAAATTTGCACGGCTGATCTAACATGGATTCGAACGTATATTTCGCCTCTCTTGCCATTGCTTCTTTTGCTCGGGGTCCATTGCCTTTTTCCTCATTTCTTGATGTCCACAGCTGAGGTCCATTTTTCTGCTGAGTTGCTCGTGACTCGCCGATCTTGTGCTATGCCACCGGGCCGAATTATATCTATAATCCGCCTCTCTCTTCTTCTTCCTCCGAAATCACGCTGGATGACCCGCCAATTTTCTAGCGTAATGGTCCTGTTGCTCACGATGATCTCGCCGACATTAATTCCGTTGGGTTGGTCGCCCAATGCATAGGAGTCTGCTATTCGATAGTTTCGCCAGGTGGTTGGCATATCTCTTTGCGGCGTTGCCACAACACGGCATAACGGCAGCCTTTTGCGAACCAAGCGATTGCTTGCGATTCGATAACTCCCTCACATGAGTTTCTCAGTTGCACCATCGAAGTTAAAACTCTATCCGTTTATTCGCCTCGCTGTACATGGCTAGCTGTTGTGGTCTATTTGGCCTCTTGTATGTGCCGGTAAAGTTGTTGACTAACATTTCTTCAAATCTAACCAGTTGATACGCCGATGGTTGATTATTCAACCATACCGGCTGGTCCTTCCAACATCCGTGGGACATACCGCACCGCCCATCTTAGGTTGCCACCCGCTATCTTCACGGTGGCATAATCAATCAACCACCTTGTGGCTTGGTACTTCCATTGTATGCGTTTTGTGCCTCTTGCCAACTGAAAGTTCTAAGCACCGGTGGTTCGCCCATGATCCGTGGTCCAAAACATGTCGGACTGGTGGACCTTGCTCTTCCAACAACTCGGACCGGTATAGCCGATCCAACTTTACTCTTGCATCACTTGTCGGAAAATCTCGACAGGATTCGCCATGTATCCCATAGTGATTGTTTCCACCTGGTTTGCGATTCCACCGGAATATCCATCATTGTACCTTTCATTCATCCGATTATGGCGAAATGGCCTCACTTATCTTCCGCCGAGGCTCATGTCTTGGTTGCGGGTTGCGGCACTTCTCCTTACTCGGCCGGGTCCGATTTTCATGATTATCTCGCGGGTTCTCTCCGCCGAGATCCCCATTGCCTCGCCATCCTTTTCCATACGGCCGTGGTTTCTTCCCCATCGTTACCTCGGCTTGCATTGCCTCCGTTTCATTTGCCTTTCCAGCTATTGCGGGTCATATGGAACAATTTGCTTGTTCCTCTTCCCCGAGGTTACCGCTTTTTCGAGCGTTGTTTCGGTGAAGATGCCATCGCCATGATAAGGTGTGCCTCTGCCGAATGAACCATCCGTGAAGCCCCGGTCTTGCCGGGTTAGTTCTGAGTATTATTTCATTTTGCTGGTTCGCGATGCGCACCAGCTCATTCACTCTTTCTTGTTGTTTCACGAGCTTCCTGCTAACCCTCTAACTCCAATGCTGCGGCATTTGCCGCCTGTTCTTCTTCGCATCGTACTCGCAAACCCAAATCACCGATTCGCCTCGTGAGCTTCATGCTCTTTGTTAATGTCATTCATGAGGTTCTTCCTCTTAATCTTAGTTCGCCCACCGCTCGCGATATCGCTTATTAGCTTTTGCATATTCTCTCGTGGTCCTGTTCAAGGATTTCAGGTCGATACTTTTTGGCCTCTACCAAGACCTTTTGCCCGGTTTCTTCTAACTCTCGAGCATTTTCCTGATCAAGTATCGGCGCCATGTGTGGTTAAGTTTTCTATAGTCGTCAAGAATGTTCTCTGGTCTTCCAGGTGGCCCTCTCACTCTTGGTGCCTTTGGGTGGTGTCATGTTCGGTCGGGTTTGTCACCGCGGAATTACCTCAGTGGTTTGCGCAGGGTTCGCTTTGCTCGCGCCGGGTTCTGCTTGACATCGCTGCTCCATTGAGCTCGCTACTCGACCATCACCTCGGCTGCTGCAGGATGCTCTTTGATGGATGGCTTGTCATGCTACGAGGTGGCTCTCCGCAACAACAACCCGGTGAGGATAAATGCCGTGATGTCGATGTCGACGAGACCCCGTGTTTCGCCAGTCGATGAAGACCCCATTGCGCGGGGGGGGGGGGGTTCCCCCTGAAACTTCCTACATTGTCGCTGACATAGTCACAGAGACCAAATCTCTGGACCAAGCCAGAAACAACGCGCTCGCCGGTGTTGATGAAGTTTCCCGTCCGGATCACAACTCCAGCTAGCATCGCTGCTGGCCCCACGGTGGGCGCCAACTGTCGTGGTGGTGGCACGGCAGATGCCATGGGTAGGCTAAAGTATGGGGCCAATGGATGCTAGTGGGATCTGGGGAGGGAAGATGCAACTGTCTCTACACTCAAGCTGCCAAAGTGATGATCTTTATTTCTCTCTTGATGGGTTACAAATGCTCCTTGAGCTGTATATGGGGACAAGATGAATCTCCCAGCCTAACGGTGCACAAAGAGTCGATCCTCGTGGTCCAAGCCTCCCTTATAAAGGAGTGCCTTGGGTGCCCTTAGGTTGATTTAGGCAAGCATATTCGTGGAATATGCTTGTCCCAAATTAGTAGTTCGGCCTCCTTTCCCTGTCAGCCTTCTAATGACGCAAGGCTCTGGCCCCTCCTCACAGGCCTCGGCCTGTGGACTGCCACCTCCGTGACCTCCTTCCCCTCCGACAGGCATCCTTGTCTTGTGCTTGGCTCCTCGGTTCCTTCTAGCCTGCAGCTATAGTTTGACCTTGGGCTTCTCCTCCCGCAGCTTCAGATCACTCGGCCTTACCTTGTGTTACTCGCTCGTTCTTCACCGCATCAAGATCACTTTATTAACCCGCCGATCCTTAGTAACTCGGCCGGTAACTACTTGATTCATATACGGGCTTCTTGCTTCGCTCATCGGCCGACATATCCATGATTCGGCCGACTAGGACCGTAACTCGGAAACTAGACAGGGATAGTACCTCTGTCTTTCCCCGTCTCTGACCTACCCGAGGTCAACCCCCCGACACTTGCATACTTTGACGAGGCGAGACGAACTCAACGCTAGTGATATCCAGAGTTGGGGACTCTACTGCTAGGTTCCCGGTGTCGATGGCGAGCTAGCTGGGGGAAGACTCACTCGGCGTTTCGAGTCAACGTTGGCGGTGAGTTGAATCCTAGACCGCACTCCCATCTCATGTATTCGAAGGTGTTCACCGGCCTCAGATAGCTCCAAGACAAGCGCCGCCTCATCGAACATGTCACATGTGATGTGGGCTCGACCTTACTACTGTTATAAACGCGACAAGTAAAATAAACAAATAACAAACACATGCAAGGAAACAGTATTTTTAAGTTGGAAAACCTCCCCAAATAGAAGAGGACAAAACCACAACCGTCAAACTTCACTATATCAAGAGTATTTACACAATGCCGTCGATTTTGGATGAAGCGATAAACCAAGTCTATCGGCGACGGGCCTCACTTTGCTCTGTCAAAATTTAACCTTCTTCTTATGAATCAAAGGAAACAAAAACACTTGCTATTTTCCACATGGTGTGCCTCCTCCATGGATGGAGCAGTTAGAGTTTGGTGGGTATCTAAAATCGGGAAACTTCGTTTTAGTGTACAAGTTTGTCTTGCCGGACATTGTGTTTGTTTATAGTACTAGCTAGCTACTACCCGGATGCCAACGAAACTGGGCAATCATTCGGTCAGCATGATCGAGCCGAGCTGGTATGGTACATGCATGTTACCAGTTTATTTTGGGCGGATCATGCCGCCACCGCCAGCCATCCTCCACGTTATTACCTGCCAAGCCGTCCTCATTCCTCAACCAGCAGCGACTCGAGCAAGCATAGCGATGCAGGTTGTCGAATGGCGATGCCCTGGGACACAGCGCTCTGCATAGCGGCGAACGTGTGGGTGCTGCTCCACGGCTGGATCTCCGTCTGCTGCCTGGCCGCCGACGAGGCCGCGCGCCTGCTCCGTTCCGCCACCCGTTCATGATCCACCTGCTGCCTTGCCGGCGCGCTCAGCTTGTTGAGCTTGGATCATCGTGAAACCAGCATGCAGCTCCAACTACGGTATTCCCCGGCCGTCTGTCTTTGGCCTGTTCAAAGCACACATGTAAGTATATATGATACTAAAGCTAGCTTGTTCATTCTATTTTCTGCTTGTAAAGGAAAGGATTATTTTGTCGCCGGCCGGCCGGTGCTGTAATATTGTGTTCTCTTTTTTTCTTGTGACGATGTGCTACTTTGGTAGAATCTCTTTGTGGCCGGCCGGTGCTGTAACAATTTGTCGCCGGTGGTTGTAAAGGAAAGGATTAGTGTTTGAGTACTTTTTGTCGCCATTTCCAGATAATTTGTCTCCTTAATAGGTAGGCCTGGAGCCACAACTCGCTAAAGTTCGTTCAACTAACGAGCTAGCTCGGCTCGGCTCGTGTGTAAACAAGCTCAGATTTAAAACTCGGTTTGACTTGGTAGTAAACTTGCGAGTAGCTCGTTTATCTCGTTCTAAGTGGTGAACATGCGCATATATTAGTAAAACAGTAATTTTCCTTCTAATTTAGCATTAGAACAAAAATGGTACTTCCATAATTTCGCAAAGTTAAGATCAATGAGAAATATAGTAGCTCTATAACATTATAGGTGCAAGAAAAATAGCAGTTTGATATTCATTTATGAAAAAAATTCAAATTCTATATTTGAATTTAACGAGCCAATAAACGAGTAGCTCGTTCAGCTTGGATGTACAAACAAGCTCAAATCTGAAACTTGGCTCGACACCGAGTTTGAGTCTAGTTAAGCCGGTCAAGCTAAGATACTCGTTTAGCTCACTGAGTTTCAAGTTATATATACCTTTATTTATTCCAAGATTTCATTGCTTGAGACGAATTTCTAGCGACTCGATAGCTCGGCAGTCCATCTCTACTTCAAGCGACAAGATATATTTTACATCGTCGGTTTTTTTATGGTCCAGTGGTCTTAGCTCCACCGGATCACTTGCCCAGTAACCTTTTTTGGGGCTTCATGAGCGTAATATTCTAAACACAACGAAGGATACACATGCATATCAAACACCAAAGCAACAACATCGTCCTTAATCATGGGTAAGATCCGTGATGCCGACACAGAAACTCATCAGCCATGCCTTACTCTTTTCCTGGGTCAACCTCTTATACTACTAGGAATAACTGCTATAGATAATTCACACATCTCTGGCACATGTGTTAGTGGTGTCTCACGAATAAAATAGGCGTGACGCATTGTCTACAAGTGCCCTATGACTAAGTGTCATAAACGTGGTGCATATGGGAGTGGTGTGTCACAACTACGTGTGGGTCGACAGTGGCAGACCACATACCAGGATTAGGTCAGGTGCGCTGGTGTGAAACTTAGTAGTAGCGCACCCTGGTGGTGCGGGTATGTGGGTTGCGGCCTGCTGCAGCAGCTGGGTCAATTTACGGCTAAGTAGCTTGTACCAACTCCACCCTTGGATCACCTTTTTAGTCTTGCAAAAAATTAAAAAAAAAGATAAACACTTCAAAAAATAAAATCCTTTCACATGTAGGTAGTTAATATGGTCTAGTTTGTAGAAAAATTAACAAACACAAATTTTATTTTTTCTACAAAAAATGTTATGTCACGGTAAAACTGCCATAACTTTTGCATATAAAGTCGGAAAAACGTTTAATATACCAAAATGACGAGAACGAAATTTCGCATCCGCTTGCAACTAACTCTGGTTGTTTAGCGATTCTTTATATTTTCAAAATTTGAAAAAATAAAAGTTATAACCAAAAGATAGTTTTTTCCTCAGAAACAAATAAAGGTTACTTACCCGTGGCGCACCACCCCTAGTGCGCCACGAGTAACTGAGCGGGATTTGAATTTCGAAACACCACCCCGCCCACCTACCCCTCTACTTTTCTCTCCCACTTCTCCTTTTCCTTCTCCTCTCATTTTCTTTTCCTTCTCCTTCTTTTCTTTCTTTTCCTTTTCCTTCTTCCCGTTCTCCTCCTCTCCTCCTCTTGTCCTTCTTTTCCTTCTCCTTTCTCTCTGGCCTCCTGCTCCTTCCAGTGACAACGACGGCCGCCACCATCTCCTCCTCCTCCGACCGCAACCTCCTCCTCCGTCCGCCGTCTTCTCCTCCTCTGGCCACCACCTCTTCCCCTACGACCGCCACCTCCTCCTCGACCCAACACCTCCCACTCGAGAACTAGCGCGACCACGGCCTCCCCGCACCTCCCTGCGATGGTAGGTTATGGCCGCGGCCACGACCACCATGCTCCGGCGAGGTGACATGATGGCGGCGATGCGCGGACCCGATTGCTTTTGCAATTCAAAATGAGGGTATTTTTTGCATTTTTTTGTTTTTCAAAAAACATAGTCGTATGACCTGGACCTTCTTTTGGCACACTAGGTGGTGCGCCACGAGTAACTATTTTACCCGTAACGCACCAGGTAGTGTGCTAGGAGTAAATCTTAGACGTAGTGTGCGGCTCGTGGCGAACTACTAGTGCGCTACAGATGTACTTTTTAGATGTGCCACGTACGTCCGTTTTCCTGTTTTCCTGGTAGTATTACTACCGTACGATGTCTAATACAATAGGCTTCAAGTCTGAAACTCGATCCCGGTGGCAGCTTCCTTCCATCTCATGACGACGTACATCACCTTAACGGCGGAGATGTTATTGCATACGAGCACCTCGCCCAGGAAGGACGTTGGCATCAACGGCCTCTGAGGCGGTAATCGTACTCGCCCCCCTCTGTAACACTAGTACTCAATTTAGGATACAAAGTTGGATCTGGGTCTGGAGGAGCGGAGAGGAAGGTAGGAACATATAGAAATGGTGATCAGAATCAGGTTCTATTCGATCTCACGCGGTCCTCGGTTACTGACCGTCAGCTTACCTACGAGGTGGAGGTAAGCATGTCGGGGTTGTGGTGCTCTTGGAACCAGGGCGAGAGGAAAGGGTCCTCTTCCAAGATAGAGACCATGAGCCGCGTCACCGATCGAAGCGAATAGAGCATGGTCTTCCGCTGATGATGGCACCTCCTTCAATCCCCACTTCTCTTCTAGCGTCATCGATCATTCTAGAAGGCGGTGGCTTCAGCATTTGAAGCCAAGTTTTTTTATTTCATTTTAAAAAAAATCCCGCTCATGTGTGATACGCAAAATGTGATACGATACTGACTTCATTTGCCTGTAGGGTGGTCTTTTAGTGTTCAGACATTCTAAGTCGTAGCCCGGACTTCCTGCAGTGAATCCAAGGTATTCGATCCATTAAAGTCAGCTAATGATCGCCCACGGAACCCATGTTGCTCCTTCAGCCCATGCTAGCACCTTGGTGGGCTGAGCAGTCCGCCCCTCGTACCTTTTTCACCATGCTGAGCCTGCCTAACACGAATCTTTTGGGGTGCAAAGCTTGCAAATCCTTGTACATGAAAATGTTGTCTCTCAAAGACTCAAAATCCAGCGAACTCGAAGCCTGCTGTTGTATCCGTTCCTGCTGCCGTCTCTTTTTTTTTTTTGCTGCCGTATCTTGTTGCCCGAGCAATCGGCGTCTCGGTTGGATCTAAAGTTCAACGTGAGGGGTTTCGGATACAGGACGGCTAATGTCCAGAACTGAACATGAGGGGTTCTGAAGTCGGAGCTACTCCCTCCGACTCATATTAGTTTGACTCAAATTTGTCTAGATAATGATGTATGTAGCATTAAAACTTGACTAAATACTATATTTGTATCTAAATCAATATAAGTCAATTAATATGGATAGGTGGGAGTACCAAATTCAGGTGCACGCTGCCACCGATTTGATTTTCAGTCAAGCCTCTTGGCCTCCTTCGTGGTCCTGCCAATAAACCATCCGGAGAGCCCAGCCGATCTTATGGCGCCACCTGTTCTAAACAGATCTATGCAGACCACGCATGGACTGAGATCACAGAGGTAGTTAAGCCGAGCACCGTGAAAAATTATGAAGAGCTTAAATTTGTTACTACTACTAGTACTACTGTACTTTTCTTCCGCTAATACTAGGTACTATACATCTACTCGTGGTGCAGAACTGAGACTTGACCAAACTAACACTAATAGGAGTTCTTCAGTCTTCACGTACTAGCTCGCTGACTACTACTAGTACGCGCGTAAGGAGGTAGACGGTGACCATTCGCGCCAAGAAAGAAACAGAGCCGTACAACTCTCCCAGCAGGCCTAATGGCAGATCTCCATGGAGAAGTCGGAGTCGAGCAGCTCCTCGATCATCTGCTCCACGTGCTCCTCCTCCAGGAGCCTCCCGCCCCACCCCACCGCGCCTGACGATGACGACGACAGCGACCCCGCGTCGCCGAGGACGCTGCCAAGCGGCATTGCGGCCGCGGCAGCGGCGGCGGCTTCTCTCTGGCGCTGCGCCGCCTGCACGGACGCCAGGTTGAACCGGTGGAGCTTCGCGACGAGCGCGGCGGAGAGGAACGAGGAGGCCGCTGCGGCCGCCACGGGGGCGGCCGGAGGGAAGTTGGTACGGGCGCGCGGGCCGCACATGATCCGCGCCGCCTCGTCGTAGGCCCGCGCCGCGTCCTCCGACGTCTCGAACGTGCCCAGCCATATCCGCGTCTTCCTGCAACCAATCCCAACCATCGTCACCCGTCAGCCCCGAGCGCTCGACCAAGAATCACTGTATATGTATTAAGCCATCAGACAGGTACGTGGAGGTGGAGGAGAAGGGTCGGACGCACAGGAGAGGGTGGCGGATCTCGGAGACCCAGGAGCCCCAGTGGCGCTGCCGCACGCCGCGGTACCGCTGCTGCGGCCGAGCCATTATAGTCTCCGACGGGCGACGGCGACGCTACGGTGCCTTCGATGATGATCGCGCGCGGCGACCGGAAGCGGATCGGTGCAGTCCTTCCTCTCCTTGTTGGTTGTCCCCGACGTGCTCTTGTTGCTGCCTTGTGTGGACACGTCTGTGGAGAGGCGTGACGTCAACGAACGGAGAGCGGCCGAGCAGAAGCTTAGCAGGGAGCAGGGGAGTTCGGCGGCGGCGGTACGTAAGCCATGGCGCGAGAGGTATAAATAACAGAGTAGGGAAATTGAAGTGCGGGGTGTTTGGATGGCTGCTGGGCGGGCCCAGTTGAATGGTTGAAAGCTTCAGCACCACCGTACCACTGGGTGGCATGTTCTTCTGGCCCACATCTCTTGTTGGAAGAGGACGTTGGGCCCACATGGTATCTTTGTTTAGCTTGTTCTTGTCTGACTGTGCCTCTAGCGGCCACTCTTTGCACTCGTTTGGCTTAATTGGGATTGATATCAGCTAGTACTAATCATCGTGCGGATCAGTGACATAGAGATTCACATGACAACTGCTAGTAGTAATTCTCAAAGCCAGTACTATCTAGTTCTCTAGGGTTTTGACTCTCCACAAGCCTATAGCCCGAAAACTCTTTAGAAGGCATTGGTACGATATATGTGTCCTAGAATTTCGTGGCGAACCTACGGCAATCCGCAAAGCAAGGAAGAAGACGGCTGTCACTGGCGAAAACAGTGGCTCACTGGACAGGATCCTACTGTTGGCAATGGGGAGTTTTGGGCTATTGGCCCATTAGATAAATTCTAAAATTCTTTTACCACTTTGTATATAAGAAGATACGACTGTACACAGGTCTTAAAGTTTAATCACATCATAGTTGAAGGAGTTGGATCATCTTATATAGTAGAGTGTTGCACCACTCACTAGGTGTGACAAGAAGAGTAGCCTCGCACTTCCTCCGACGCCGCCTCGCCGCCACGACGCGGCGCCACTTACGGAATCTCGCCGAGTTGTTCGGACGTAATGAGCCCCACGATTTCCTAACCTGCATTATATAAGTGTATCGCTAAACCTAATCGGTGAATCAATCCACATGCGTTTACCCTCCAAAGACCGCAGACGACAAGAGGCTCCTAACCCCGCCTCGTGAACTCAGACGGGTGAGGCGATCGGTTTTGAGGAAGGCGCGACCATCGGCAACCACGTCGTCCGACGACGAGTTCCCGGACGACGACTTCTTTCCGAACGTCAGCGACCTCTTCGGCAACCTCAACATGGGCGACAGCTCTGCTGCCGCAACTGCAACGTATGTGATCCCAATCTCTCTCTTTCGGATTTTGCTAGAGTTTCTAGGTCTAGCGTTTGGCGTAGATGTTATAGGTTTATCTTGTATAGATGTAATCTGTTCATCTACTTTGTTGATCTGCATGATTGGCTTTAGTACCGTTTGTATGATCATGCTTTATCAGTTTATTATTCGGATTAAATCAATTGCTTATATTTCCAACACCCACCTCCACCGGGCACGCTGAAAATCAGTGTTGACGCAGGGATGGGGAAGAACACCGGATGGGGTGCAACCGTGACTTTGGCCTTGGACACAGAAGGAACATGGAGGGTAACATCGGCGGTGGTGTTTCGGGGAAGACGGACGCCAAAACCCTAGAAGCGTTGGCTTTGGTGCGAGGCGACCACTCTCGCGCAAGATATCGATGCCAAAAGGGCGAGTGGTGAGCGACTGTAGGAATGTCATCTCGACCCTGTAACAAGGAGCTATGGGCATTTACGCGCATTCTGTAGGAGATTAAGGATGGCCTTTGTCCACAAACTTAGGAGCTCGAACAAGGAAGCCCACCACAATCTCGCTAGAAGGAGTGTGCTCTTTGATCAAGGCCGTCATGTTTAGCCGTCTACGCGCCTGAAAGGGCTTTGTATCCATTTGTGCGTTGAAGTTTAATAAATTTGTTCCATCCTAAAAAAATAGCAATTTTTCTAAGTTCCATATGTACTTGTCATGCAATTTTCATGTACGGATAATGACGTTCATCTGCTTCCTCCTTTTTTAAAATATAAAATGTCTTAGTCTTTTCTTAGAGATGTATGTTTAGTATGTATGTTCATGTTCCGAACCTACACACTAAAAAAATTAGATAGATGTGTTTCAAAAAAAAAATCAAAACATCTTATAAATTAGAATAGAGGGAATAGTTAATAGTACTTCCTCTACTCTAAAATAAGTGACTTGACTTGAGTTTGTATAGATTTATACTATGCATCTAAACGTGTTTTAGTATATCGATACATATAAATCTAGACGAGTTTAAGTCACTTATTTGGAACAGAGTTAGCACTACATATATAGGTAGATAATAAAGATCCATGGACGATTTTTCCTTCCCATGTTCGCTCCCCTATGTTAAAGATAGGGCATGGCATTTCCATTTTCTATGGTCGTCCGTGCATGGCTAGGAATCGTGCACGCCGGACAAAATATCCCACATGCATCACCATCCAACCGTATTTGGGGCGCACGTGCTGTGCTATCGAGAAAACACATACTTTCTTCGTTTATAAATAAAGTGTACTTTTAAGTTTTAATCAAGTCAAATTTTATTAAATTTGACCAATCTTATAGATAAATATAGCAAAATTTATTTTATAAAATCATTATATTATAAAACTAAACTAAAAACAAATCTAGTGATACTAATTTAGTGTCATAAATATAGATTCTTTTTATAAAATTATTTAAATTTTACTAAATTTGCCTTAGAACATTCTAAGACTAGAAGTACACTTATTTATTTTTGAATTTGAAGTACACTTATTTAAGAATAGAGGGAGTACAAGATAACTATACAAGGCCTACTATCTAGCTACTAAACTAGTACTCTCTCCGACCCATATTAGTTGATTTGGATTTGTTTTGAATGAACCTAGACACTATTTAGTATATAGGTTCATTCAAATTTTGACAAATCCAAGTCAAGTAATAATTAACTTGAATTTGTCTAGATTTGAATAAACCTAGACACTATTTAGTATATAGATTTATCTAAATTTTAATAAATCTAAGTCAAGTAATATGGGTCGAAGGGAGTAGTAAGTTTTCATGTTCAGCGAAGGCCGATCTGGGCCGGCCTAATAGTCCCAAGAACAAGTCTACAACCCTCTCGATACGTAGGCCGATCATGTGGTTGGTAAGCAAGTGAGACCTGCACATATTTTTTGGAAAGGAATGGAGGCCACATGAAAGGCCACTGCCCTACGGAGATAGACGCAGCATGCATACATGGATAGGCGCGGCTAGCGCTAGCCACTGGCCTCCCACATGCACTTCCCAACTAGGCAACTTGCCATGCGCATGTACATGTTCTCTATCGGAAAAAAGTCAAGCGCGCTGAGCTAGGCATGGCCAGGACTCGGTTCCAGGCACTGGCGGCTCCAGGCGCTTCTCCTAGCATAGGAGTAGCTCAGCTCATGTGCACCACCACCATCACCGGCACACAAACATGTGCTGATAGAGGAAAAAGGATCCCTCCACGCGCCCTGCTCTCCTCCCCTGCTACAACTCTTCAGAAACTTCCGGCGGGCGCCAGGCCAATCCAAGGCCGAACTCACCGGTGTTACCGGTTGAGGAGAGGTTCCGGCGCGCATGTAGATTAGGTAGGAGTATTTGTTTTCGGCTGCTTGCCGAGGTTTGGAGTATGGCTCGAGTTTTCTTCGACTATATCTTGAGCTCATCGACGTGGTCTACGGGGAGCGATGCTCTGAAGGTCAGAGTTGGCGGTGGCGTACCACGGTTCAAAGATCTCCACAATAAGGTTAGGGGTGCCCCCTTTTCTTTGGCATCACGTACTTGTTGCTTCTTGCCCTGGCCGGCCGTGGAGGCGAGGAGGGTCTGAAGGACAAGGCGATGCCAAGAGCTGGAGGCCCTCGGGAGTTCCTTCCTAGTGTGTTGCTGTGGCATAGCAGGACCTGGGCACCGTTGCTTCTCTGGCTTCCATGGTGGAAGAAGACGATGGCGATCTCCCTTCTCAATAATTGTCGGTGTTCTGGTGGTCATCGTCAGTGGCTTTATGGAGCTCTGTTTCCTGCTCTGACCGGCCGTGGAGGCGAGGGGAGCTTTGGATTCAGAGTTTTGATGGGATGGCGGTGTTGGTGGCTGCTGCTGCAGCTTCTTTGAGCGGATTACACGGCGGCGAAGTGCTTCCCCATCGTGCTCTTTGGCTGGCATGGTGGCCCTGTTTCTCCCTCCTTTGTGGAGGCTTCTGGCTCCTGTCGCAGGAGCTCTCGACCGCTCCCCCTTTCCAAGTGGTTCATCCCCGGCAAGGAGGAGTTGGCCTACGGCGGAGGGTCCTGCAGGAGAGGATAGCGACGGGAGCTTTCGTTGCTGTTCTCTGGATCTTGGTGTTGGGCTCTGCTGCTCCTTCGTCTGCGTTAGCGGGAGGTTCGGTGGCCGGCGCTTTGAGGTCATCGGCGGTGGTGGCGGAGATACCAGTGGACCTGATTTCTTTTTATCTTTGCACTTTGCAAGCCCTTATCTTCAAATTTTAGGTTCTTAGAGTGAGTGTTATGAAAGGGCTTTGCTATAAATTTATACCCCTTAATGCAGCTTCTGGGTCATTTCGACCCTTTTCTGTTTTAAAAAACACCGACACACACAACCAAAGCACGTACATATTGGATCATCTATGCAACGAACCAAGAATCGTTCAAAGCCCGATCAAACGGTGCTATTTTAAGGCTAATTACATTGCTTTTTTTATTATATTGTTATTAAATTAGGCTTGCCGGCTGATTGGATTAGTGTATGAACTTAACGCATGGCTTAATAGGATTGATAGGATATCCATACCAACAAGTTACAACTTCTTTTCTGAAAGCCCATATAAAAAGAACTCAGAAATTAACCGTGCTTGCCCTAAAGCAATTTGAGGATGCGTGACCGACCAGGAAGTGGATATCAGATGCGTACAAGTGATGACAAAGTGTGCAAAAAAGAGTAGTGTCGATCTATGGGGCCAGCATAGAGATTTTATTGAGCTGCCAGGAGTGGCAGTCGTTGATCCGAAGAGACCAGGGTGTTACAGTACGCCTTTGGCAAGCACTGACGTCACACGAATGCACATACCCATGATGATCCTCCTCTGAGCTTCTATGCTTAATTAGGTGATACTTTTGTTGGAATTTTTGCTTAATTAGGCCCAACCCATTTATTATATGCCAATAAATTTCTGAAATCCTAGAGACCCATTTGGCCCATTCATGCAAGGCAAGAACTGGGACAAATGTTTAGTCCCACATTGCTAGTTAAGTGGACGTTGGACCAGCTTATAAGGTGAGCTCTTCTACCACTTGGTAAAAAGGATGAGAAGGAGAATGAGAGAGTTCCACACGCGCGTTCCTCCTCCTCGCTCGCCTCGCCACACCTCGCCACTACGCGGGCCCCGGGAATCTCGCCGAGCCGAGCTTTATTTTTCCACGCATGAATGGTATATGAATAGTCGTACATAAGTTGAAACGTTTTGCTCAAGTGGACTTTTAATAAGAGCTAAATAAATACGAATTGAGTGGAGGCTGCCGCCTGTTCGCTTCAACTTCTGTCCGTTTGTTTCATCTTCTGCGCAGCCTGTCTGACTACCCCTCTGTGTATATATAAGAGAGAGGTCGTGCCTCCTCTCAGATATACTGCCATACATCCTTTGCGCCTCCAGTTCCAGAACACTGCGCTACCTAGATCTTCCCCATCCCGTTTTGCGGCGTGCACCATGAACCGGGACAGTAGGCCTCCGAGACGCTGCTGCTTCGAGTCCTGTACGGGAGAAGGACGATAAGGTTTTTGGGGAGCGCTACCGGCGCGACTACTGGCTTCATCACGGACTCCCTCTCGGATAGCGATTGCGCCGACGTCTTCCCCAACGAGGACTTCTTTCCTGACATCAGCACCCTCTTCCTCGACGACATGGCTAACGACGGTGCCAACACGAACATCGGCGATTCCTCTTCTGCTGCTGCCGTGTATGCTTTCTTTCTCAAACTTGTTCTGATCGCATCTCAAGATCTTTGTTTTGCAGTCTGTTTGGTTATATGCCTTAATATGTATTCGCTATTTTACATGATTAGTATATTGCCTATTATTTTAATCATGTTTTGTCTAGCGTTTATTATGGATAATTCGCTTGGTAAATTGCTCATTTATTCAACAACTTTTTCGGTTGATCTAGAATTAGCTTAATGTTAACTCGGTTATAACCCACTTGCAACTCTTAACCGCCGTGGATCACAACGGTGATCTAACGATTCAGTACATTTTGGTCTTAGCTGTAACCCACTTGCAAAAAAACCCGGTTATAGACCCTTTTACAATTCTCGGGACGCACGGATTATGAAGAGAATCCGAGGGCTTTGGGGCCGTCCGAGCTCTAATATAATTCTCGATCAGTCGAGAAATAAAGAAACCATTTTTGTTGTTGTTTGGTGGCTGGTTAATGGGTTGTTAATTCTCATTTCAAGCCTTCCACGTAGGAAAATTAATTTTTTTTGAACAGAGGATGGGTGCTGACGCACCCAAATATATTGCAGCTCAAAAACATTGTACATCAAGTATTACAAACCCAATTTGCCGTACCGTATCGATAGCAGCCAAAATTGGGCATAACTGGTTGTTATGAGTTGGGTTCCTGCAGGAACAGATAGGCTCAGATCCTATAGATCTTCTTGCCTGTTGAGCACAATTGTGAGCTACCCCATTAACTTCCCTTTTGATATGGTAGATGGATCCAAGAAGAGGGTGAGCAAGCTTCTGGTATTCAATTGCTTGTCTTCTAATTTCCCAGATCATGTTATTATCAGAAGCCCCTTAAGCTGTTGCCGCCTTTGTCAAAGAAAGATTGTCTGTGAAGAATATAGGCCTTGTGAGTTTCAGAGCATCAGCAAAATTTGCAGCCAGGACCAGGGCCTGGGCTTCATCCTGTAAAGGGGAAGGCACATCTTTTTTGGATGCTAGAATGAAAACATCAGTTCTTTCTTCACCCTGCAAAGATTCAGAAAAGTAAATGCCAATTCCAGCCGTGTCAGCTGAAGATCCATGTTGCTTCCTCCAAGCTGCATCAACGTAATTGATGTTGCATTTTCGAACCCTTGTTGCTGGCCGGCACCGATGAAGAGTGACTCACAAGCGGCTTACAGTAGCCTATATACTACTACTCTCTCCATTTCAAAACATAAGATATTTTATCTTTATGAATCTAGATAACTTTTAGTGTGTAGGTTTATTCCGAACTTTTTAGTGTCTAGTCCCGGTAATTATGATCTCCATGTAACTATCGATATTGTATATATTTGTATGCTTAATATCGTAAGACAAGTTATCTTATATATGCATGAACGTGTATGATATGTGGTAGCGTAGAAATATTTAAAAACTATTTTAAAATAAAAAAATAATACAAAATGAATTCTCTGCCGCGACAGAGGAAGTGTCCAAAATATTGTCGCTACAGAGAACTAGTTATCTCGGTCCTTAACACCAGCCAGAACTAGTGGTGGTGCACCCCGCGCGTGGCGGCCATGTAGAGGACACTTTGTCCTAGCTGGAGAGCGGGCCGGGACTAATGACTGGGCCTCTAGTCCCGCTTGGCTGGTCCCGGTTTAAAACCGGGACTAGAGATCTTTACGGGCCGGGACTAGAGCCCCCTCCTCCACTAGTGCTAATAAATCTAGACCAAGTAGTGTGTAGATTCGCTCTGAATCTATATAGTAAAAAGGGTTTACATACATTAACTTTATAAAATTAAAACATTTTATATTTTAAAACAGAGAGAATAGTATGTACTAGTATCATTCAAATATACATAGAAACTTGCAACTAGCTATGCCTACAGCCATAGTATAAGCTTTCGTAGCTGCGAGTCTGGACATTGGACAAAGTTCAGCCCCCAGCTGCACGTACGTACTGTACATGCGACCTTGTCCTGTTAGGCAGCTGCAGCTATTATATACGCCACTGCTTTCATCACGGTGCCATCTTCTATGGTTGCTCTGCTCTGCCATGCGTGCGTCGGAAATTCAAAAGCTTATCCCCGCGTTCCCTCATAATCAGACGAGATACCAGTTGCATGGTCAAGCTGCGTGCAGAGATATTTTTGTCTTCGGCTTAGGATGCGCATGCACCAGTCTGGATCACACTGAGGGCTTGTTTGATTCAAAGGAATTGTGTAGGAATTTTGTAGGATTTGGATCCTTAGGAATTTTTCCTACAATTGCTGTTTGATTCAAAGGATTACAATCCTTAGGAAATCCTTCAAAGGATTCCTTTGCACTCTATTTTGAAGGAAAATTTCCATCCACTCCAACCTCTTTGTACAATTCCTTTGATTTTCATGTGTAATCAAACACTACTTGATCCAAAATCCTATAGGTACATAATCCTATAGGATTCAAGTGGTCATGCCACTCAAATCCTGTGATTTTCCTATTCCTATGTTTTGTGAATCCTACGAATCAAACAAGCCCTGAAATTGACCATGCACGATCGGCTGTTACGCATACTGGGTATATGCTGGAGAAGCATGCACACCTAACTACTAGATACATGCCTTTCTGTAACAAATAATATAAATCAGAGGGAGTACGTCGGTTTGTGTCATCTTATGTCCTATCAATTTTTGCCAACCATTGGCTAAGGATTTTTTGACCTTTGGTTGGCTAGCAGCATTGTGAGAGGAATGTGGTGGTATGTGGGCAGTTTTTTGTTGGCGACCAAAAATTTGGCTATCAACCAAATAAATTAGAGCCAATGTACCATAGGTTGCCAAAATTTTGGCAGGACACAGTTGGGCACCAACTAGACATGCCCTTAATTATACTCCCTCGGTTTCAAAAAACAAGTGACTTAAATCAAAATCACTTATTTTAGAACGGAGGGAGCAGTACATGATAGATCAATTAATTGGAGTAGCTAACAAGTCGTTGTCTGGTATGGGGAGATTGCTGGATCCTTGCATGCATGGAGAACCAGTATACAAGCTAGTTTTCCAATGGTCAGATTAATGCAGTCATCATTCCCTGATGGCATATATGTATGCTCCTGGTTTTGTGGGATCTTCCTTGACCCGAGTAGGACCTATATAGCTATAGCTATCCGAGGATTGGGTCGCACCGCCACAATGTCGGCATTCAACTCCTATGCTCCACTAGTTAGTTAGTTGCGTCAATCTCACGAGGTTCAGGGCTCTCAGCTAAGCCTGTGCAAACATGGTTTGATCGGTTTAGGATGATTTAAAATTTTGTACTACGTAACTCCAACTTTCAGATAGATTTAAGAAAGAGATTGATATATGGGATTTTTGTCCGGCTGGTTTGAGCGGTTTCAATTTTCGTCCACCCGGCCACACCCCTACTCTTATCTGCAGCAGCTGCAGACTGTAACTCTTGCACGTGACTAAAATTTACACTAGGAATGACAGAATGAGCTAGTAGCAGCATGGCGATTTTGGCGTGCACGCTAAAAAACGTGCATGGCTATTTTCTCTCTCATATGTATTATACTGCTACATGTGTACTACTCCCTCCGTCCAAGAATAGATGTCTTAGATTTTTCAAATTTTGGATGAATTTATAAACTAAATAGTGTCTAGATTCATCCAAATTTTGACAAATTTGAGACATCTATTTTGGGACGAAGGGAGTATATTATTGCATGTGTGTCAGACTATTTTTTATTGTTTAATAGTTTAAAACTTTTGTAAATTCTAAATTAGAAGTCTGATTTGAAAACCGTTTAAATATCTAAGATCCTAGTGAAAAGAGCTTTTAAATAAGACTAATATTGGATATATTTAAACAATATTTTAAAATTGACTTTTAAAACCTAATGAAAACTTTGTACAACTTTATGACACCGAGTGAAATTCTATTCTAAAATAGTAAGTTTCACTCTGTTCTGAATTTCGTAATTTTTTTATTTCACTAAACTTTAAACTTATGTTAGACACGTAGCACAGATGTATCAGATGGCGAATATTTTAATATTGTTTCATTGAGTTCTATTGTGAATCATTGCATTTCATTGTGTTTTGAAATTTATATTATTAAATTTTATTAATTTAGATTTGTTTAAAAGATATCATCGAAATAAAAACACATGTTCGAACGGATTGTTATTTTGAATATTATTCCAACTTACAAGATCATTTTAAATTTAGGCTTGGAAAATAAATTGGTGGACTAATTGATGGGGAGAGTATGTGGACAGTCAAATCATTGTACCACATGCATACAAAAGAATTTTATATATACAAATCTCAAAGCAAAGAAGAGAAAGTTAATGGTGCATGCATACACTTTCTACAAAGTCATTTCTGGAGCTAGTAGTGTGTGTGGGAGTGACCGAGACCGACTGATGACCGACCCGGTTGCTCCATGTGCATGCAAATATTAGCCGCTCTCCTTGTTGTTTTTACTACCTGTTGCTGTGTCGATCTATCCAGAGAGACCGTTGTACTATGTCGCGATGGACGTGCATGCTTCGGGTACAATGCACCATATATAGATATATATGGATGGATCGATCGATCGATATGATGGAACATGGCAGACAACGCGGCACGTAGCTAGAGAGAAGAGGAACGTACGCGCGCATCGCCGTTGCGCGAGCTGGCCGCGACCACGACCTGCAGCCAACCGAACTAACGAGGACCACAGCCTGCAGATCGAGTATGCTCCAGTTCCGCAGCCAGCCAGCCAGTCAGCTGCCAATCATTGGGAAAGCTCCTGCACGCTCGCGGCACATGCGAAATAGCGGCCGCGCGCCTGCAGTGGTTCATGCCGCCGTCGATAACGACCCGATCGACCTCGGTTCAGGGGGAGCCCGTAGTCGATCATCCATTGATGAAGAGTCGAAGGTTAGGGCATCTCTAACGGCCCTACGCAAACGGGCTGCGTGTATTCTAATCGACGCGCCGTTCTAGCGGCATGATCCATTCTGACTAATCGGTGGATCGGTCATTTCTAACTCGGGATCCGATGTATATGGATGGATTTACCCGGATGGGCACGTTACACGCCGACTCATACGCATCTGACACGCGCCTGCGTTTGGGTGACCTGTTCGTTTTTTGTCCTTTTAAATTGTATACTTTTTAAATTGTATACTGCTGTGCGTGACTGGACCAGACCCTAACCCAAAAACACCGATAACTCGACCGAAACATACTATGCGTCTCGCAGGCGAAGATGCCCTTATCGATCCCCACGTGGCGAGATCGGCCCACAGGAGTCCGACGTACGGCCTTCACTGTCGTCCATGCATCGGTCTCACCTGCTGATCATCCGTGAGATCAATCGCATCCGGCTTCAACGGAGACAGTTGTGGTCCTGGTCTTTTCCTTCTCCTCCTTCATCTTCCCCATACACGACGTGCCTACGTACAGCCAAAAGCGGCCGAGTTGCGCGTTGAACGGATTGGCCAGACAAAAGCTCAGTCTACCTTTTCTACGGCCGTGCCTCACGGACAACTTATCTTTTTTTTTTTCACACAAGAGGTGAAATGCTACTATACCAAATTCTTTTTTTTACAGCCTCGCTCCTCGGAGTGTGTGGCATGGAGGAGTGTCCAATACGGAGGGCTGAAGCTTCAGCGTTGCACATTTTGTCTATTTTATTATATAGTGAATTACCCTTGATCGACACGATACAAAGGTGTGGATGCTGGTAACGTGTTGGCCCGGTGGCTCGCGGACATGGAGGGGTCTTTGGAACAACAAGGCTAGTATGATTAGATACAACGACAGCCGCGCCAGAGTCCTTTCCAGCTTTGACCCTTGCATGAATCGAGAGACACTTGAGAGTCAACCCTTCTTTTCCAGGCCCCTCCCTCGCCGGACTAGCCGGTGAGTGGCGGCGGGAGGTTGGCGCCGACGTAGTTTTAGGTTTTAGTAGTAGTGGTAGATGTAGTGTTTGGCCTCGTGCCGTGTGTGGGCGTCTTGCCCGAAAGAAGCTTCTAGGTCCTCGTGGCTGGATCTGGATTTGCTTTCTCCCATGGCTCCTTGCGGTGGTACTCCGGTGGGCGGAGTCGGTGGCTGCGGGGGGTGATGTAGAGAGCTTCGCTAATAAAGCCGTGGGGTGTTGGTGCTATCTCCAGATGCGGGAGCCCCGCCTCATTCTTCCTGTCCTGGCCGGCCGTGGCGGCGAGGGGGAGATGATTCGAGACGGGATTGACTCTGCTCTGGCCTTCCTGGCCGGCCATGGTGGCGAGGAGGAGGGTCGCTGTGCGGAGTCGCGTCTCGAGGATTGGAGTTGGTGCTGTACTAGTCGTCGGATTCGCTGCGTCTGCATCTTCTTCGGTTTCCCTTCCTCATCTCGGGCAGGAGCTCTGAGGAAGGAGCTCGGTTTCTTCGAGCAGATTCAGCGGATCCTGGTGGTGAGCTGTCGCTGTTCTTCGATCTCTTTTGTCTTTTTGAGCACAGAGGTGGTGACTAGAAGGGGAGGAGATCCGAGGAGCGGTGATGATGATCGACCAAGGAGTAGTGGAGCCACTTTCTGCTGCAGTTCCAAGTCGGAAGCAAGATGCCACTTGATTATCCTAGCCAAATCGAGGCCTTCAAGCTCACCGGTGAAGAATCCCGGAGCTTCTTCAACCTCCTTCGTGAGGCCCATCAGATGCAGAGGCGGATTGAAAGAAGGATCCGATGGCTTTCTCCTAGATAATTTTAGGGTCATTTTTGTAAAGCGTGTGGATCTAGTTGCAATTTCAACTTTTCTAGGGTCCAGCGTGAAAATTGTAACTCCTCCGTCTTATTATAATGAAAGGCTTCCCGCCCCTTCGGGTGCTCTCCATTGTTTAAAAAAAAGATTAGATACAACAACAACGGTACTATCAAATACCCATTCGGTTCAGACATTCACCGATCGATGAAACATTGGCATTGTGTCCACACCTTTCAGCTCGGACGATGCATATAGGTTTATTTCAACATGTGCGAACTGAGACCGGCCGACCGACAGATAGGCTGTGCACACTTTGTGGCAACACAATGATGAATGATACTATATATAACTACTCCCTCCGTCCGCAAATAAGTATACTTCTAGGCTTGTTGTAAGTTAAATATAGTAAAATTTGACTAACTTTTTAGGACAATGTACCAATATTTATGACACTAAATTGTTACTATTATATTTATTTTTAAATCTAGTTTCATACAATTTAATATAATATATGTTACTATATTTCTCTATAAAATTGGTCAAATTTGGTTATGTTTGACTTAGATAAAATCTAGATGTATACTTATTTACGAAGGGAGAGAGTAGGCAGTTGCATGAAGGGATTCGTTTGATTTCCAAGATGGAGGAACGTGCAGGTTTTGTCTACGGTTTTTCAGTTTAGCTTTGCAACTAGAGATACAAATCAAGTGGCACGCGCTCGTACGTGCAAACAAAGCTCTGAAGAGTATATTGTGAGTTCAGACTTTTTCTTAGCTCCTGGTTTTCTAAACAGTATTGTGAGTTCTAAAACTATTTTGTCGGCGGAATAAAATCCGATCGATGGCTGCAATGCCCATGAAGTAAAAAATAGATTAACTGTTTCGCCGGATATCAAAAAAATTCTTGAACATTGTTATCTTTATAGAGAGACATGCGCTTAGCAGCTACAGAAGGTATATGCTTGGTGGTTCTTGGTCAATATATATTAGCTACTATGTAAGTAGAAAAGTCAGATTATCAACTTTAGTACCAAAAAACGGCTTCCGCTTGGGTGGTTTCGCCCACGTAAAAACTCATCGAGCACACACCGAAATCCAACACAAGCATAAAACATTCAAATGTAAAAAACAATAGTTCAAAGAATACGAATGATTTGAATTTACTCGAAAACAATACTTTGGTGTTTTGTAAATTTTTTTTCTTCAAAAAATCAGTTTTATAACATATCATAAATCAGCACAATAGAAAAATAAAACTGGATTTTTTTAAAAATAAATAGTTAAGTTAACAGAAGAATATTGGAAATAAGATAGAAAATAAAGAGGACAAAAAATGAAAGAGAAAATCTATACAATCATGAAAGGACATGTTACTAATTAACATTGGCAGATGCAATATATGCCCCAAAGTTATTAAGGTCAACGTCTTGTGAAGATGATGAGAAAACCAGCTACAACTACTCCCTCTGTTTTAAAATATAAATGTTTTAGCTTTGTGAAGCAAATATATCTAAAATTCTTTTAGTACTCCCTCCGATCCATATTAATTGACTTTGATTTGTTAAAATTTGGGTGAACCTATATACTAAATAGTGTTTAGATTCATTTAAATGTAGACAGATTTGAGTCAATTAATATAGGCTTGAGGGAGTACATAGGGTCACTCAGGTTTAAGTGGATCTATACACTAAAGAAGTATAATATTTTTTCACAAACCTAAAACATCTTATATTTTAAAACGGAGAAAGTATAAGCTACTTCATGAGTTCCGGGTCACTAGATCCGCTAGACAACAGCCTCGTCAACTCCGTTGTGACAATGGAGATATAATGCCTCCGGCTTGTATAGTTTAAAAATAAAAAATTGAAGGCAGAAAATATATATTGAGATTAAGAGATTGGAGGTCAGTTTTTCTTGTGAGAGCAAGCTAGTAGTGGAGATTTAACAAGCCTACCGAAGTCCTTGGGAACTTAACAAGCCGTATGAAACAATTTAGATTTGGGCCAAACATTGTTGCTGTACTTCTCTTTTCCAAAGCCCATACTACTCTATGTTACTCAGAGATAGAGCCAGCCCAACGGAATATCCACTTTGGATCATCACAATTCGAAAAGAGAAGGCCCGAGCCCATACTTCATCCGTAATCATCTCCATTGTCCACCACTCCTGCACTTCACGCCTAGGTTTTCCGCCGCTGCCGCTGCCGCCGCCGGGTTGTCGTCTCCGCCGCGACGATGGTACCCTATCTTCTTCTTCGACTCCCATGGAGTTCTACCCGTTCGTCTATGGTTTTGCTCTTTTCTCTGACGCCGTTTCTCGCCTCTTCGCAGCCGTCCCACAAGACCTTCCGCATCAAGCAGAAGTTGGCGAAGAAGCAGCGCCAGAACCGCCCCATCCCCTACTGGATCCGCATGAGGACCGACAACACCATCAGGTAATGGCCGCCTCCGCCCCTTTCCCTTACTCGTCTTTCTCCTCTCTTCGGTTCAGGTGTGCTGACCCGTCCTGCTCCCGCACCTGTTTCGTCTCGTGTTCAGGTACAACGCGAAGCGCAGGCACTGGCGCCGCACCAAGCTCGGATTCTAAGCTGGGGAGATCCTGGCCGGCTGCTCCGTGGGAAAGCCATGGTGCCAGCGTTATCTGGATTTCGTTTTTATGGATGTTTCAGCGTTTATGCAAGTTAGGAAGTGATTCCAGGGTGTTTGAATTGAGAATTTTGGTGATGTACCGAGGATACCATGCTATGCAAGTAAAAAACACTTCCTATATGTCTGTTGTGTCAACTATCTCTGAGCTTTAATTTATGTTCAGCTGGCAAGTTATTTCGTATCGGTTCAAGTAATTTGATGTGGATGTTTGTTTCACAATTTATGATTGCCCCCTGCTGGATTTTATTAGAATGCTAGAGCCATCTGTTATGACCATAGGGTGTAATTTTAGTTAACAGCTTATTTTTAGGTTATGCTATGTTGCTCATGTTTGTGTGGATGTAGGTTTTATCTCCTTCTAGCAGATAGCTCAGATATTTTTTTAAGACCAGGATGTTTGAATTAAGATTTTGGTGATGTTAAGAGATTCTCTGGTGTAACAAGGTTACCATGCTTTGCTAAGTAAATAACCCTTCCTATGTCTTTAGTGGTCAAGTTGGTCAGTTATACTGCACTGATTCTGTAAATTTCATGTGTATGTTGGTGTTGCATAAATAATGGTTGCCCCGCTGTCTGATTTTACCATAATGCATTGGCCATCTTTTGACACCATATGCTTTACTTTTAGTCAAAGCTTATACTATAAGTTAGGTTGTGCAGATCCTGTTTGTATAGAATAAGTTTTAGCTTGAACTTACAGCATGCTTGATTCTGGTATAGTTTTGTCACTCCTAGATATGTTGTGTCCAATCTATGGAAAGTGTTCAGTTTTACAATTGATGCGTTGCATTGCGCTCAAGTTAGCTCAGATGTTTCATTACTGTTGCGTGCCATAATTTTTGACATGATGAATTCTCCTAAATTTGTGTGCTAGTTGTCATTGGTTAATTTATCTGTGCCATGATGTTATCGACTTTGTTTGCTTGTCTTCCAGGTACTAACCGTTTAGAAGTGAGTTCACTACTTTACTTTTAGTTTAACCATGTGCCAATACTCTATTATAGCAGTGAGTTCACTTTTAGTTTGAAAGTGCCCTCTCCAAGTTAGCATCTTAACCTGTGTCCCCAGCAAAAAAATGTTGCATGAACTAAATTTACTGCATCACAACCTGCTGTTATATTTATTTCTGGAGATACAATGATAGAACTATCATTTCCTTGTAGATGTATAAACTCCATGTGTTCATATTTCTGGTTTTGAATGTAACTTGGGTATGGTCTTGCTAAGCCTTGCAAAATACTCCCTCCTTTTCAAAATATAAGATGTTTTAATCTTTTTTTGAAACACGTGTATCTAGACGTGTTCTAGTGTGTACTTTCACTCATTTTTCTCTGTACCTACTCCCTCCGTCCGTAAAAGAGCCCTCCCGCAAACCGCCCCCAATCCTCTTTCTTCTCTCCCAACGTTCCTCTCCGTCGACCCAATCTAGGATCTTTGTCTCTCGAGCCTCCAATCCCAGGCCTTTCCCTCTCATCTCAGAGTGATGGCGGGCGGTCCATATAATTTGCCCATGAGTGGGGAGTCATCCCACTTGAGCCATGGCAGCCGGAGGAGAAGAAGCCGGCGATGGTAAGCGACTCAAGGTCGTCGCTCCCGCCGGTGGCGCAACACGGGGTCGCCGTGGATCTCGTAGCGCCCTGGCCGTGCTCGTGCGTTTTTGACTTGACCTCGTTGATCCGCCACCGCCGGGCAAAGCCTGGCACGACCTTGACGATGATGAAGAGGGTGAAGATGAAGATGGTGTTAGGCATGGCGTTTCTGTACCCTGCGTCGGAGCCGGTCATGGGGCTAACAAGGACGGCTTGGCGGCGACGGCATGTGCGACGCAAGGGCAACCGGTGATGGGTCGTCGGCAAGCACTGCGTCGGCGGCGGCGGGCGCTGGAAGGACGGCTCGTCGGCAAGCATCACGGGATCTGCGGGTGGCGGGCCAAGGACGCCTGTAATTGACCAAGATGGAGCGGAGCAGGCAAAGTAAGTTTGAAGGATGAGATCTTGTCAAACAGTATGACTTTCTATTGTTCTTGTCTCGGTTTATCCAATAAGTTTCGGTGATGTAGCGACAATATATCTTCAATATTTGTTCTTGTCTCAGTTTATCCAACAACGCATGACTATGGTTGCTAGATGAAATTCTGCTTGACATTTTCGGTTGGATAAATAAGGTGTGATTTTAATTGTGCTTGACATTTTCGGTTGGATAAATAAGGTGTGATTTTAATTGTTCTGTTAGATGAAGAATCGCCAATCTATCTCACTTGATCAAAAGTCCAGCATTACAACAGTTCAACACTACAAAATGTTACCACATCTACTATTACAACTTCTACTCTGCTAAGGTCTACGCGACGCTCTCGTGCAGTTCACGATCACAACCTAGAACACTAGGAAGATTTCCAGCACGCTATAGCCCATCCTTGTATATGTGAGGGATCTTGTAGCCATTGCCTCCACCTATCTTCATGACCTCAATTAAGCAGTTTTATAAGGTAAGAAAAACCCTGTTTATCTTATTGGCCTCATAGGCATCATATTCATGCTTCACATTGTTTATCGGCTCATCTAAATTGTTTGAGACCAGCCTATCTGACATGGACTGTAATGAAGAAAACCTTCTGAACCAAAAATTGTCTCGATCTATTCCTATCAACTTTGATTGTTTTGGTAATTAGTGTCCCTCTTGGACGATTATCACTTCTCCTTGGCGCTGGCTCCTAAAACCAACAAACAAGCTCAAGTTAGATTAAGTACATATGTAAATAAAGGTAGCTCTAATACAGAAAGTAAAGATTGAAATTCACCTTTTCAATAAAGGTCCAAATGCCTATCTTCCCATAAAAAATGCAAGTACCTTCTGTATTATATCTAGGCCTGGCTATTAAAACCAAAAACATTACTTTGCCATTGGAATTTTTATTTTGCACAGTCCTATTTGGTGGTTCTTCCGATGGCAACTTGTAAAATTTTATGGTCTTTTGAGTAGTGTTAAACCACTTTTCATCTAAATGTATTATGTTACGCATGTCCTTGAATCTGGGCCTATCTTGTAAACTGTTTTGGTCAAACATGGAGAGACAAAACCGAAGTCTAGCCTTCTTGTTTGCTTCCTTCAAATATGGCTTGAGTGAGCTTGAATGCCTACCGAGCAGGCCTTCCGTAAAAATCTTATGGAGTGTGGTTTTCTTCACACCCAGAACTCTTGCAAGACTGCGTATAGTTCTTCTTTGCCTTCGAGGAATGTTAGGAACCGTACTGAGGTCAACTACAATCCTTTTGCGCCCACAGTTTTTTGGCTTCCTTGATTTTACATCAACGGGTACTCCTTCATGACGGCACTCCTTCACTCTTCTCCAAACACGCCTTACCTTGTACACTGACACCTGGAACATGTTTGCAACTTCTCTGGTTGTGTTCTTCTTTAATTTCCAGTCGACGCTTCTTGCTATCAATTCATCACAGATACCACACCTTTGCACATCCATTAGATTCTTGTATTTGTCATCATCGTGAACTTGCCAATTATCGGCTTGCTCTTGCTCCCCATCCGTGTCTTCATCTGGTTTTGAATCATCCAGCTCTTCTTGCTCAAATTCAATCTCTACATCGCATGCGTACACACCATAGTCCTCCTGATCTACCTGAAGGTTTTCTAGTGCATCGTCCATTGCTTGCAGTTTCTCTTCCATGGTCTCGAAAGCACCAGTTTGGTCTTCAAGCCCATTACCTATAAGGTGAGGTACTATGTGTAGGGTTTCGTAGCATGGAAAACAAAAAAATTCTACCGCATACAAACAAACAAGCCAAGATCTATCTACTAGATTGTAGCAACGAGTCGATAGAATAACTCACCCTTGAAGATTCCAAAGTGTTTAACGAGAGCAGATTCTTGTGGGTGATGTAGTCGTACTCTTCCCGATCTCAAGATCGCGTAGACGATCCTTCCGCGCAAGGCTCCTGCTAGGCAGCCTCCCGCAATCGGTCACATCGCTCGTACTTCACGAAGACCTTCCTCTCCCTTGTTCCAAAGAAAATGGAGGTTGTAGCACTCTCCTCGCGATTCCTAAGAAAAGAACGGCAGTGGTACCTAAGTAGAGGGAGATCTCGCAGGCTTCGCCTTGCCGAGCGAGTATGGTGGAGTATGAGAGAGTCATCGGTGTTCTAGGGTCTAGACACACCAAGGAGGGACAAGCCGGTGGCTAGGGTTTAGCTAGGGCGGCGAGTTGGTGCCTAGGGCCGGCAAGGCTTGGGGCTAGGGTTTGGAGTAGGAGTTGTGTGTCAAGGAGGGAGCCCCGCCTCCTTATAGGTGGAGGGGCCGGCCAAGGGGAGAGGAGTCCTCCCAACTCGGCTTGGCGCCACGCTGGAGGAGGGAACTCTTCCCCAACTCGGTTTACCACTCCTCCTCCTCTTTCCAAAACTTGCCGTTTGACTTTCTGTTATCACCATATTTTGGCCAAAGACGGAGATGGGCCGTGATCAAGATGGGCTTGGAAGATACGTATATTCAACGTGTTGTTGAATCGGCCTTGTGCGTGGATTTGGGCTAAATTGCCCGTGTATCTTGTATCATAGTAGGTTTTCGCTTAGCTTTAGGTTCCGCTTCAGCTTAGGTAACGATAGAGTTGTAGAGTTATTCCAAAAGTAGAGAGTCTCCTGACTATAAATATGTACCTAAGGTTATCGAGAAAAGAGGACAATCACGCTCACAACAAACACAATCTCAAGATCGCCAACCCCTTGTTTCTAGGGTTTCTTTCGGGTAATCATGTCGCCTAGATCGCATCTTGCGATCTAGGCGATTTTTACTTATGCGCTATTTAGTGTTACTCGTCAAGCCTTGTTGATGGCGAGTAACACTACTATCATAGATTTGTTGAGGCTAGCATCGGTGCTTTTCGTAATTGTTTGATTTATGCCTCTAGTTACCTCGCTACATTTGCACCTTTTCCCAAGTGCAAGGGTAGCATCTTGCTTGATCTTTATTTAGTTGATTCGATCCGTTATGGTTATGCCTTGTTCGCCAAGGTTTAGTTTGATATCTACGTAGTCGCCTTGCAAACGGGTTGGATGATCCAAGAGTACGAGACGGGTTTACTAGTTCTAGAGAAGTTGTTCCGGAATTGACTTTACGCCGGTTGTTAGGCCTCTAGGGTTAGTTTACTAACATCTTTTGTATCTATCGTGCTCAATTACGTAGGACGCCCGCCACGTGGTGAAAACGTTAAACCGTCAGAGATCGATTTAACTTGTAATGATAAAGCAAAACCCCATGTTATCGTGAATCTAATGCGTAACTGATGGGATAATCGGCCTAGGAGCCGATTCACGTGGAAACCGGGAGCCGGCCACGGCTCAATTTTACGATACTTGTTTACCATGCAGAAATCAATCGGCAATCCTTCACCTTCCCGACCAGGTATAGGTCGTGGCACGCCGAACCAAGCCAGACGTGCCGGAGTTTTATGGCTGCCGAGGGACCAGGCCCACCAGCAGCCTGGAGCCTCCCGCTCGTGTTGCTCGCCGCTGCACGGGTTTTGGTAGGCAACACATTCTCGCACGCTGGGACCTTCAACAACATCTCGCATCAACATCCGACGCTGAGACGGGGGATGATCACCACGACGCATTTAACCGCTCAAGAGCACAAGGCGGCATGACGAGATCGAGCTCTTCAAGCCGATCTCTTCAAACTCTTTTGAGAGGACCCGTAAGCATGGCATCAAGTGGAGGGGTTCTCCCCGAGGGTGCTCTTGATGAGGTGGATCTGGCTCTTCCTGAGGAGCGCACTAGAGCTCTACGTGAAGTCAACTACATGGTGGCTCATTCTCGCACCGCCATTCCGAGAGCCCGTGAACGCTGAGCGGTCGCGGTTCGCGTAGTTCAGAGATCATGAAACATCGCACTTCCGGGGCCTACTTTAGGGACTCACCAGGAGAGAGAGCGCCTGCACTGTGCCACACCGCCATTCACACTTGTAGCCCAGAGCCGCCAGAGCAGCGCAGACGTCGCTACAAGGTTGGAGGCGACCCAGCGATGCCAATTCCTGCTTGAGCCACCTAAGGAAATCCCACATGGATATGTATGCACCACGCGCCGGATCGCAATAACTCGACACGCACCAACCAGATTGCAACCGCAGGAGTTTTCGCGGCAGGGTTCCTCGGGCAGAGCTTCAGAGCAAAGCTCGAGCAAATATGTCCGATGGACGCCGACAAACAAAGCGTGGCTAGCCAAATATGCCACCGAACAAGTCATGAGAATCTAGCCCGCAGCTCAAACAAAGGAGCAACCGCACCATCTTGAGAGACCAGCCGCTTCAGGTCAAGAGAAGGACAATCGGCTATTCAAAGCCGCACTTCAACGAAGTTTGATCCGATTCCACCGACACCCAAGTATCGCCCCGAGTTCTCAAGGTTTAGCGGGTCAAGGGTCGAGCCCGATCGAGCACGAAGCCGATACCGGCGCAATTAGGCATGATGTCGCCACCGATTCGATGACCGAAGCAACCGGAAGAGCAGCCACATCCAATATCATTCAGAGGCTACCGAGGTCGGCATTGCAGACTGCACAAAAGCGCGGGAGAAATCAGAGCCGAGTACATCCAGCTTCAGACCGCTAAGAACTGATGTTACTCACTGCTTAATCGAGAAGGAAGCAATGCAAGGTTGGGTCTCTCAAGACCCATCAAGGATCCGCTTTCAAGTAGAGTACAACTCATTGGCGACATGGCCTGTAAACCGACGATGTATGAACAAGCGCCACCCCGAGTTGTACCAAGACAAGTTCAAACGTCCGATAGGCCCGGTCGATGTAAGAAGATGATCCTACACAAGACCGTGAGGTGGCCGTGGCTGAATGGGCTCGGGGCGACTCGTGTCCCGCAAATGGGTGAAGCAAAGCGCAGGGCCTACAAAGGGTTCGACTGACGTGAGCAAAGCTGAGCAGATCTTCGATTTGTGCTGAAAGAAAAGCACCAAGTTGCTCAAGGCCACAAAATCCCCACGCTCGAGAGATGAACGGAGACCATACGCAAGTGGCATCACTGCTCACCCACACCACCAATGAGTGCAAAGAGTTACGCCATATCCAAACGGGCGATAGAATAAGGCCGTCGATCCTTGGGCGTTCGCCATGAAAGTGGACACAAACCCATTCCCCGCGCCAATATGGTAGAACTCAATCACCATGAGGCGCCACCGGATTTCGCTCGTGTTAATATGGCAGGTTTGGGTACCACCATGACACGCATAAGGAGGAAGGTGGTCGCCTCGGGCAAAGAAAGAGAGGAGGTTGGTCCACGCGACCGCCCAGCCACAATGACAAAGCGTACCTAACAGAAGAACAGAGGAGAGTGCGATATCGAAGCCACATTCCACGATCTCCTTAACAAGTATGAGCGCCAAGATGACCAACGCCGCCAAGCAATGGAGACGATGAAGGATATGAGCACCGCTAGGGGACCGTCTAAAGAAAAGGAAGGCGCAGACAAACATTGGGATTGTCCTTTCTTCAAGTATTGCCGATGCGGAATGAGCCGATTGCCTACAATGACAACCGCCTTAATGTGGACAGCAGAGGAGGACACGGGGGCCAGTGTTCAAACGCCTAGGGCCTCTCCCACCTCAAGGTCACATAGGAGTCCGCCGAGCAAAGAGCCTCGAGAAGCCAAGGGATGACAAAGAAGAAGACATATATCACTCAAGGTGGTGTCTCGACGGACTCAGACACACCAAAAGCGAGAGTGCAGCGTCAAGAACTTGAGAAAGCCGAGCAGATTCCACGCTTTAAAGAAAGCACTACCATCCGCCGTTAAAATTAGGGCACTTTGGAAACGGAAGATCGCCTAAAAGGAAAGAGTGGCGCCTAAATCGTTAAAAGCCGATGCAAAGACATCGGCCGCACAAACATGGTGTTCATACTCGCCGAGTTTCGCGCCCAAGAACCGCGAGCTACCAAAGGGCATTGCCGATCGCGCCCACGGTTATCTTTGAGAAGCCACGGAGAAGGGTTACAAACATCCGAAAGCCTGCACTCACGAGGCTACATCAATGGGCAACCGTCAAGAAGATGTTAGTGGACACCGAGCGGCAAATATAATGCCATACTCCATGCTACGGCTTGGGACGCCCACCGCAGATCTGATCAAAACCAACGCCACGTTAAGCGACTTCAACGGCCGATTTCGTAAACGCAAGGCGATCGAACGGATCTAACCGTGGCAGGAAAACAATACCCACGCTATTCTTCGTCGTGATGAAGAAAAGCACCTACTGCCTTGCTAGGGAGAGATTAGATTCACGCTAATCGCTGATTCCGCCCACGATGCACCAAAGGTTTAATACAGGGGATGGAGATGACGGAGGTCATCCATGCAGATGATTCTATCGAGATCTCCATAGCTGGCATGAACGTCGGGAAGCGTAAGACCAAGAGCCGATCTCCTAATCAGCCTAGACGGCCGTGAGCGCATTGAAGCTACAAAAACGGGTGAGGCTGGTCTTATCCATCGCCCGACAGAGTAGCAAAGTCCACGATCATATTGGTACGGCCGATCCTCGCGATCGCCACAAAAATAAAAGCACCAATCATAATGACAAGCATCACGTAGTCGTAGCAGTGGAGATGCCCGCCATTGTAAAACAATAAGGTGTAAATCGCCCTGACTAATGCATCAAAAGCGGGCCGATTCAGCAATCGCCCAAATTATTTTTGTTACCCTCACCTACCGCTTGCCCCGTGTTTAGCATCGATTTGATAGGTGACGGAAAGCTAGGTATGGGTTTACATTCACGATGAACTAGAAGAGATCGACATTGGTCCCGGGATAAGCCACGACCAACATTTATCGCCAAAGTTAGATCCGAGTATGCGGGTCCGGCGATAGCCCCATGAAAAATATCCGCATCGCTCACTGTGACTACACAGAAATGCCCGGTTAGACAGAGCATCATTGAGCATCGATTACCGCTAAAAGGATTTCGCCGCTCCAAGCCGAGCACGGCGGATGAAGGCCGAAATTCGAAGAAGTCAAGAAGGAGGTCGAGAAAATGTTGATGCCAAGTTAATCAGCCGCAGTATGCCGAGTGGATTTCAGTATCGCACTGTGAGAGAAAAGGATGGCCGTGGCGTGTTGCCATAGATTTTCGGATCTCAACAGCTACCCCAAAGGATGAGTATCCGATGCCGGGCGTAGACGTTAATCAACGCAGGCCGGGTCATAAGATCTTGAGCTTCATGGATGGCAATGCCGGTTACAACCAAATTTTTATGGCTCGAAGACATACACAAGATCTGCTCAGAGTCCTGTGTTCGGGGTTGTTCGAGTATGTAGTCATGACGCTTGATCAAGAATGCCGGCGCCACGCACTAAAGAGCCATGAATTATATTTTCCATGATCCGATCGCAAGCCGGTGGAAATTTACATCGATGACGTGGTCAAGTCTCGCCTGCAAGGACACTTGGACGATCTCAACGCCCCGGACCGAACAAGAAAATTCGCCACGGATGAATCCAAAGAAGTGCCTTCGGGTGACGGCCGCTTCTTGGGTTTTTGGTCCATGAACGAGGAATTGAGATCGCCGAAAAGTCGAGGCAAGATTAACAATGAAGCCACCGACCACAAAGAAAGAACTGCAGCCTCTAATCGGCAAGATCAACTTCGCCAAGATTCATCTCCAACTGCCGTGAAGAATAGAACCGCTCATGGACTGGTGAAAATTAAATCGACGAGGAATTCAATGGGCGTAACAACAACGAGCCTTCGACGAGATCAAAGAATATCCGACGGCCGCCGTTGTTGGTTCCGCCACCGATGCATCGCTCTACATTTACTTGTCAAGAGTCGACACGCCCATCGCCTCGGTGGTGCAAGTTTATGATGGCTGGAGCGAGTCGTATTTTACATAAGGTATGATGCCGGATGCGTAGACAAGGTATCCCGATATCGATAAGTTGTGCCTCTCGCTTGTTTTCACCGCACTAAGCTGCGCCACATTTTGCTATCGCCGAGATCATCATCATATGCAAATCGACGCTATAGCACATGCCGCCGCCCTATGTTGAAAGGCCGATCGGGCAAATGGATGTTTGCATTATCGAGTTTGACATCCGTATCAACCCGCAAAAGCGCTTAAGGGACAAAGCGCTATCGACCTTATCGCTGAAAGGATCAACACTAACATAGCAAAGACCGCCTATAAGAGCGGGCTATGTTTTTCGATGGATCGGTTTGTGACGATGGCTGCGGCATCGGCATTTTACTCGTGTCGCCTGGGGCAACATTTTCCTTCTCCATCGATTATCTACCTCTCGCACCAACAACGCCTCCGAGTACGAGGCGATACGCAGGGAATGGAGTTACCTCGCCGGAAAGCGTAAAGGAAATTTTGGAGACTCCAAGTTGGTGATTTCCCAACTCACGGAGGAGTACAAGTGTGAGAGCGAGTCCTCTTCCCATTATGGTCGCACCGCCGTGAGTCGATGGCTAGCTTCGTACATAAACTTCACCGATCCCACGGTCGCAGTATCACCGAGGCGAATGATCTTGCACAATGGCTTGTGCACAAGGATGTAGCAGAGGGAGCCGATGTTCGTGCAGCCTCGGAAGTCGACGATCGAGAGCCGATATCTTCAATTACTTGAAGGATTCGGGGGCACCTAAACGGATAAGGTACAAGGCCATGAAGTATGTGCTTATTGGGGATGACATGTTTCAGACTCGAAGGGTTATTGCTCAAATGTCCGGGGACAGAGGCCAATCGGCTCCTACACGAGGTACACGGCGCCTATGGAACTCACCAATCGGCTCACAAGATGAAATGGTTGATCAAAGCGATCGTGGTTTTATTGGCCCACCATGCTTGAGGACTGCCAAGTACTACAAAGGGTGTCAAGTATGTCGAAATTTGGGAAAATTCAGATGGTACCACACAAGAATGAACCCCATCATCAAGCCTTGGCCATTCCGAGGTTGGGGCATGGATATGATCGGCAAAATCAATCCTCCATCAAGCAAAGGCCACATGTGGATTTTGGCCATCACCGATTATTTCACTAAATGGGTGGAGGCTGTCCCGATGAAATCAAGAACTCAAAGGATGTTATCAACTTTGTGAAAGAACATGTCATCCATAGATTCGGATTCTAAACTATCACGACCGATGGAGGTTCGGCCTTTATTTCTCAAGAGTTTAGAAAGTTCTCGAGGACACGGGATTAGTCGATCGATCATCTCCATACTATGCTCAGCAAATGGGCAAGTCAAGCATCCAACCGTAGCCTCATCAAGTCGATCAAGAGAAAAGTCGATGAACACCCTAGGCGCTGGCACGAGGTTTTGTCGAGGCGCTAGGGCTTATCGCATGTCATGCCATGGGCGATAAAGACCTCGCCATACCATCTAGTATATGGACAAGAAGCCGATTGCCCGGGAAATTACGGCTGGATCGAGACGTCACTTTTCGTGACAATCTAACAATCAAGAATATGCAACCTCGATGAGTGACAATGTTGAGGATTTAATCGAGCTCAGTGGTCGCTGAGAAGATCAAAGAGAACAAGGCCAAGGTAGCTCGCATATAACAAGAAAGTGAGGCCAAAGGAGTTCCACGTTGGTGATCCGTATGGGAAGTCAGGTTGCCATTAGGGACTAAGGATGCAACATATGGTAAATGGTCTCCAAATTGGCACGGGCCGTATGGTGGTCGATCAAGTTTTAAGAGGAAACGACATGCTTGAGGAGTCGGACGCGTGAAATTCCCAAAGGCGGTCAACGGTCAACATCTCAAGAAATATTTCCAAGCATGTGGGATGATGGACAAGAACATGGGGGCCGATACATGAAATCGCCAAGTAGAAAGCACGTGAGACGTTGGACAAGAATGTGGGGCCGACATCGAAATCGCCAATAAAAGAAAATATATAGCCGATGCACGGTCATCGACTCTAGAGGTTCACACATGTTATAAACAGTGCCGCCATACATACGAAGCCATCAATAAATGCTTCAAGGCGGAGCGCACAAGACGGACACGATCCACCTCGGCGATCTCGGCATTATCTTCATCCTTGCCCGTCACTAGTCGCTTGTTCAGGGCACGATTTCCAGATCGGTCTTCATTGCTTTGAGGCTTTTCGCTTGCCTTGAGAGCGGGCGATGGATTCTTCCTTGTCACGAATGAGTTGTTTAGTCGCGACCTTCTCTTAAAGATCTTCCAACTCCCTTTGAAGGATGCGCAAGAGGATGTCGAAACCTAGAAAGTTTAATGGTGGAATAAAGGCATTAATTCAGGTGTTCGCCATTAAATTCTAACATCGCTCGATCAGCGAGGAGTAGGCATACCTTCGCACCGAGACCTTTGGATTGGTGTTGACGATTCCGCCATCTAATTTACGCGGAGATGGATCTATGCAATTGAGGATTGAGGGTTCTTGTTCTTGTTGCTCGATCCGTCGATGGGCAATTGGAGATCTGGGTCGCCCTTTTTGAAGAAGGTCGCAGGTTACCATTTGAAGCTAAGAAGTGGCCGTTTAAGTTTGCCTAAGTATGCGACCAAGTTTTGACCTTGTCAACGTTTTTGGGAAAGCCGATGTGCATCGGCTCTTTGAGCTGTGGCTTGGTTGACTGTATGAACGTAACAAGGTGAAAGCCGATACGTTGCTATCGGCTTCTGGAGCATCGACCTATGGTGGCTATCGGCAAAATTGGGGCGAAAAAGACAATCTTTGAGGAACGGATTTTCATTCATTCATTTAGAAGCTGAGTGCTTACAAAAGATTGATTACAAAAGGGAGCTTACTACTACTACTACTACTACTACTACTAATACTACTACTGGTTCCTAATCTAAAGGCCGAGATCGTCGCCATTGCCGCCGCCGCCTTGTTCATTGCCTTCAGCGCCGCCGGGCCGCTTCTTCATTGAAGAAGCCAGGGGCCTCCTCGTCCTCGTCGCCTTCGTGTCCTCGCTGGACCCGCCATGAAGCGCTTCACCGCGGTACTGCCGGAGGAGGTGTCCTCCGATTCCTCCTCCTCGTCGGAGGACTCGACGCCGCCCCAAGACAAAGGCGTCGTTGCTTTCGCTTTGCCTCTCGTCAACGAGAATCGAGGTTTCCTCGCTGCCGTCGACGCATCGCCCTCCCGACGACAATGAATCTCAGCCTTTTCGCCCCACCATCGTGGGGCGAAGTATCGACGCCGTGGGCGGGTGTCGCGCTGGCTTGGCCATCGATGCTTGGAAGACCGAGGAATGGGCTAAGAGGAAGAGGCCATGGCGGAGGAAGAGGGTTTTTCAAGGAGGAAGAAGGGTTTTACATCGAGGAAGATGGGGATTGCGAATCGTTTAGATGGATTTAAATAAGGGAATAGTATGAAGCGGTTCAATGCCATAGCGGTTTCCCGTAATGTGCCGCCAAAATCACAAATCATGCAATCGCGAAGGAGTTGAGAAGACAGTGGCATCATGATGAAGGGGTAGCGTGACGATCCTGCTCGCAACGATTCGCCAACGCAACCCGATACAAAAAAAGAGAGGGAGAAAAACAGAGTGGTTTTGGAATTATTATTGCCAAAACCAGGGGCATGTGTTATCACCATATTTTGGCCAAAGACGGAGATGGGCCGTGATCAAGATGGGCTTGAAGATACGATATTCAACGTGTTGTTGAATCGGCCTTGCGTGGATTTGGGCTAAATTGCCCGTATCTTGTATCATAGTAGGTTTCGTTTCGTGTTAGGTTCCGCTTTAGGTAACGATAGAGTTGTAGAGTTATTCCAAAAGTAGAGAGTCTCCGGACTATAAATATGTACCTAAGGTTATCGAGGAAAAGAGGACAATCACGTTCACAACAAACACAATCTCGGCACATCGCCACCCCTTGTTTCTAGGGTTTCTTTCGGTAGTAAATATGTCGCTTAGATCGCATCTTGCGATCTAGGCGATTTTTACTTATGCTATTTAGTGTTACTCGCATCAAGCCTTGTTGATGGCGAGTAACACTACTATCATAGATTTGTTGAGGCTAGCATCGGTGCTTTTCGTTGTAATTGTTTGATTTATGTTGCCTCTAGTTACCTCGCTACCTTTGCACCTTTTCCCAAGTGCAAGGGTAGCATATTGCTTGATCTTTATTTAGTTGATTCGATCTGTTATGGTTATGCCTTGTTCGCCAAGGTTTAGTTTGATATCTACGTAGTCAGGCCTTGCAAACGGGTTGGATGATCCAAGAGAGTAGAGACGGGTTTACTAGTTCTAGAGTAGTTGTTCCGCATTGACTTTACGCCGTTGTTAGGCCTCCTCTAGGGTTAGTTTACTAACATCTTTGTATCTATCGCTCACCACGTGTAGGACGCCCAGCTACGTGGTGAAAACGTTAAACCGTCAGAGATCGATTTAACTTGTAATGATAAAGCAAAACCCCATGTTATCGTGAATCTAATGCGAACCATGGGATAATCGGCTCTGGAGCCGATTCACGGAAACTGGGAGCCACCACGGCTCAATTTTACGATACTTGTTTACCATGCAGAAATCAATCAAGCAATCCTTCACCTTCCCGACCGGTATAGGTGTACGCTCGAACCAAGCGGGACGTGTCGGAGTTTTGCGGGCCGTTGCCCGAGGGACCAGGGCCCACCAGCAGTTCTGGGAGCCTCCCGGCTCTTCGTGTTGCTCGTCGCTGCTCGCCGGTGGGTTTTGGCAGGCAACACTTTCAAACTAGCCGTTTGACTTTTCAAACTAGGATTTGAATAAACCCTTTATTTTGGACAACGATGACACCTAGTACATGATGCAATCATTCCAACTTGTAATGACACATTCATGTACCCTTCCCCCCGGAGTGCCGGACATTCCAGAACCTTCTAGAACATTCCCGATGAAAACACCGGAATCATTCTCCAACTCCGAAACGGGACTTTCCTTATATGAATCTTATTCTCCGGACTATTCCGGATCTCCTCGTGATATCCGAATCCCATTCGAGACTCCGAATAACATTCGGACTCTTTCTCATCATTCCATAACTACTCAAACAACGTCGAATCCTTAAGTGTGTCTCCCTACGGTTCGTGAATTATGCGGACATGATCGAGACACTTCTTCGAACAATAACCAATAGAGGAATATGGAAATTCATATGGCTCCCACATATTTCTACGATTACTTTGCGATCGAATGAACCACTTACATACGATACCAATTTCCCTTTGTCTCACGATAGTTTACTTATCCGAGGTTATGATCGTCGGTATCTCTGCATACCTAGTTCAACCTCGACGATAAGTACTCTTTTCTCGCTCCCATGATATGTGATCCCTTGTGAGCAGTCACATGCTTGCAAGCTAATTGGATGACATTTCACCGAGAGGGCCTGTGAGTATATCTATCCGTCATATGGATGACAAATCCCACTCTTGATCCATGTGTTTCAACCAATACTTTCCGAACACTCAATGCCACCTTTATAGCCACCCGATTACGGTGTGGTGTTTGATGTCATCAAAGCATCCATCCGGTAAAGGTGATATGCATGATCTCATGGTCGAAGGAATTAGATTACTATGTATCAGAAAGCATATAGCAATTGAACTATTAAAATGACTTGATCTTTATGCTACGCTTATCTATAGGAGTATGTCCACCATATCATTCTCCTAACGATATGATCTTGTTGTTAATAACATCTCAATGTTCATGATAGGGAAACCACAATCATCTATTAACCACCAAGCTAGTATTATATAGAGGCTTTACTAGGGACTTCAAATTAAGTTTACAAATCACACAAGTATTAATGTTTCCCTATTAATACTATTATAGCATGAATGTAAACATTTATCATAAACACAAAGATATAATAATAACTACATTTATTATTGCCTCTAGGGCATATCTCCAACAGTCTCCCACTTGCACTAGAATCATCTAATCTAGATTACATGGTAATATACCGAACATCCATGGCAGTTTGGTGCTGGTCATGTTTTGCCCTCGGGAGAGGTTTAGTCAACGGATCCGCCATATTCAGATATGTGTGTACTTTGCAAATCTTTATATCCCCATCTTGGATATGTTCTCGAATAGCGTGAAAACGTAGCTTGATATGCTTCAGCTTCTTGTGTGACCTTGGTTCTTGCGCATTGGCTATGGCGCCCATGTTATCACAGTAGATAGACATTGGGTCCAGTAGCAACCACCACTCTGTAATGAACTCTTTCATCTATATCGCTTCTTGTGAAGCCTCAAGCAGCCATGTATTCCGATTCGCTTGAAGATCTTGCCACAACGCTTTGCTTTGCACTCCTCCAATCTTCTTGCACCATTCAAAATAAATACGTATCCAGTTGTGATTTAGAATCATCCGGATCGGTGTTCCAACTAGCATCGGTGTAACCATTAACAACGAGCTTTTCATCACCTCCATAAGAAAGAACCATATCCTTAGTTCTTCTCAAGTACTTAAGGGTGTTTTGATCATGTCCAATGATCCACTCCTGGATCACTTTGATATCTGCTAGTTAAACTAACAGCATATGCAATGTCGGGTCTAGTACATAGCATGGCATACATTAGAGATCCTATGGCTGAGGTATAGGGAGTCTTACTCATCCTATCTCTATCTTCTGCCAATGTCGGACTTTGAGTTTTACTCAAGGTCGTATTGGGCAACATGGGCAAGAACCCTTTCTTGCTATCTTCCATTCCAAACCTCCTTAGTACTTTGTCCAAATATGTACTTTGTGACAATGATATTTGGCGTTTTGATCTATCTCTATAAATCTTTATGCCTAATATGTAAGCTGCTTCGCAAAGATCCTTCATTGAAAAACTATTATTCAAATATTCCTTGACACTATTAAGAAGGTCTACATCATTCCCAATCAACAATATGTCATCTACATATAGTATTAAGAATGCTACAGAGCTCCCACTCACTTTCTTGTAAATACAAGCTTCTCCATAAGTTTGTATAAAACCAAAACTTTTGATCACCTTATCAAAACGTTGATTCCAACTTCGGGATGCTTGCTTCAATCCATAGATGGACCGTTGAAGTTTGCATACCTTGTTAGCATCTTTAGGATCGAAAAAACCTTTGGGTTGCATCATATACAACTCTTCATCAATGTCTCCATTGAGGAATGCTGTTTGACATCCATCGCCATATCTCATAATCATAATATGCGCGATTGCTAACATAATCCTCATGACTTTAGCGCTCTTGGTGAGAAAGTCTCATCGTAGTCAACTCCTTGAATTTGTCGAAACCCTTTTGCGACAAGTCGAGCTTTGTAGATGATAACATTACCATCAAGATCTGCTTTCTTCTTGAAAATCCATTTGTTCTCGATGTTCTTCCGCCATCCTAAGTCCACCAAAGTCCATACTTGGTTTTCGTACATGGATCCAATCTCGATTTCATGGTTCTTGCCATTTATTGGAATCTGGGCTCATCATCGCTTCCTCATATGTCGGGGTCATCGGTGTTGTCCACCAACATGACACTCATAACGGATCATACCGATGCAGGTGGTACGAGTTCTCGTTGACCTGCGAGGCTCAGAGCAACTTCAACCAAGTTTCATGATCATCATCATTAGCTTCCTCTCTTATTGGTGCAGCACCACAGAACTTCTTCCGGTCTTTGCTACTCGCAATTCGAGAGAAGGTTCGACAACCTCGTCGAGTTCTACTTTCCTTCCAGTCACTTCTTTCGAGAGAAATTCCTTCTCTAGAAAGGATCCATTCTTAACGATGATTTTGCCTTCGGATCTATGATAGAAGGTATACCCAATAGTTTCCTTCGGCATCCTATGAAGACGCATTTTTCGCTTTGGGTTCAAGCTTGTCCGTTGTAACTTCTTTACATAGGCTTCGCATCCCCAAACTTTCGTGAACGACAATCTAGGTTTCTTCCCAAACCATAATTCATACGGTGTCGTTTCAACGGATTTAGACGTGCCCTATTTAAAGTGAATGCGGCTGTTTCTAATGCATAACCCCAAAATGATAGCGTAAATCTGTAAGTGACATCATAGAACGAACCATATCTAAGAGAGTTCGATTCTGACGTTCGGACACACCATTACGCTGTGGTGTTCCCGGTGTCAATCATGAAAGTATTCCGCATTTCTTCAAATGCTCGCCAAACTCGTAACTTAGATATTCACCTCCACGATCAGAACGTAGAAATTTAATCTTCTTGTTACGTTGATTCTCTACCTCACTTTGAAATTCCTTAAACTTCTCGAAAGTTTTGGACTTATGTTTCATAAAATAGATATATCCATATCTACTCAAGTCATCCGTGAAGGTAAGAACATAACGATAACCACCGCGCGATGCTACACTCATTGGACCACACACATCGGTATGTATGATTTCCAATAAGTCCGTAGCTCGCTCCATTATACCAGAAAATGGAGTCTTAGTCATTTTACCCATCAGACATGCTTCGCATCTATCAAGTGATTCGAAATCAAGTGATTCGAGAAGTCCATCGGAATGGAGTTTCTTCATACGCTTCACTCCAATGTGACCAAGACGACAGTGCCACATATAGGTCGAGTTATCGCTCGATTTCAAACGTTTAGCCTCAATGTTATTAATACGTGTATTTCCACTATCGAGATTCAACAAGAATAGACCATCTATCAAAGGTGCATGTGCATAAAACATATTACTCAAATAAATCGAACAACCATTATTCTCGGACTTAAACAAGTGACCGTCTCGCAACAAACAAGATCCTGATATAACGTTCATGCTCAACGCAGGCACCAAATAACAATTATTTAAGTATAAAACTAATCCCGATGGTAGATGAAGGGGTAGCGTGCCGACCGCGATCACAACAACCTTTGATCCGTTTCCCACGCGCATCGTCACCTCGTTCTTTGCTAGCTTCTTTTTATTCTGTAGCACCTGATTCGAGTTACAAATATGAGCAACCGAACCAGTATCAAATACCCAGACACTACTACGAGTACTAGTGAGATACACATCAATAACATGTATATCAGATATACTTTTCTTCTTGATGTTGCCGTTCTTCAAATCCGCCAAGTACTTTGGGAAATTCCGCTTTCAGTGACCTTCTCCCTCGCAGTAAAAGCACTCAGTATCAGGCTTAGGTCCAGCCTTGGTCTTCTTCGTCGGCGTGGTAACTTTCTTACCACCCTTCTTGAAGTGTCCCTTCTGCTTAGACTTGCCTTTCTTGAATTTGGTGGTCTTATTGACCAACAACACTTGGTGCTCTTTCTTGATCTCCACTTCTGCAGATTTCAACATGGCAAAGAGTTCTGGCAACGTCTTGTTCATGTTTTGCATGTTGTAGTTCATCACAAAGTTCTTGTAACTTCGTGGTAGTGATTGGAGGACACGGTAAATCCCCAAAGCATTAGGAATCACTATACCCAAGCTTTGAAGTTTGTTTGCGTGCCCAGACATCTTAAGCACATGCTCACTGACGGAGCTGCCCTCTTCCATCTTGTAGTTAAAGAACTTTTCAGAAGCCTCATAGCTTTCAATTGCCGCATGAGTCTCAAAAATCAATTTGAGATCCTCGACAATATCATATGGGTCTGAATTCTCAAACCTTTTCTGAAGCTCCGATTCTAAACCATACAAGATAGCACACTGAACTGTGGAGTACTGAGTCTTCCGAGTGAGGTAAACGTTCTTTACTTCATCGGCAAATCGTGCAGTGGGTCACCAATGTGCATCCAAAGACATAGGTCAAATTACCAGCTGTGAGGACAATCCTCAAATTGCGGAACCAATCCGCGAAGTTGCTTCCATTGTTTTTCAGCTTTTCTTTCTCTAGAAACTCATTAAAATTGATGGTAGGGGCTGCCATTGATCTACAACATATTTGCAATAGTTTAGACTAAGTTTATGACAAATTGAGTTCAAATTAATAATAAAATTAATCAAGGTGAACTCCCACTCAAAACAATATCCCTCATATTGTTTTAGTGATCACACGAACCAAATCCACCATATCAACACCGATCATCACGAGAGTTGATATAGTTTCAATGGCGAACAATCGACATGTTCATCATATCTACTATATGATTCATGCTTTACCTTTCGGTGATCCGTGTTCCGAGACCATGTCTGTACATGCTAGGCTCGTCAAGATCAAACCTTAGTTTCCGCATGAGCAAAGCTGGCTTTCTCACATTGTATACACTTGCGGAATCTAACACACCCGATCATCACGTGGTGCTTCGAAACAACAAGCTTTAGCAACGGTGCTAACTAAGGATGAACACTTTATGACTTGAAATTCATGTGCATGAGGGATCATCTTATAATGCTATCGTCGTCTACTAAGCAATACAAGATGCATAAAGTATTAACATCACATGCAATTCATAATATGTGATATGATATGGCCTTTTCTTCTTTGTGCTTCCAATCTCCATCTTCAAGCACGAACATGATCTCCATCATCACCGGCATTGCATCAAGGTCAATGACGCTTCTTCATGGTTGTCGTCCACCGGCTTCAACTATTACAACTACTTTGAATAGACACGCGGGCTTTAACATAAATTAAAGACAACCATATGGCTCCTGCCGGTTTACAACTTACAATAAGGAACATTTCATACATCAAATATAATCACAATCATGGCCATATCACATCACAGCACACCCCTGCAAAACAAAGTTAGACGCCTCTACTTTCTTTGCATATTTTACGTGGTTTGGGGATTTCAATAAGTGTCATTCTAACTTACGAACAGGAACCACAACATTGATACTAGTATTGTTAATCACCCGTTGTAAATTGGATCTTAACTATGCTAGGAGAAATAGGCACCCGCAAAGCCACTTATGCAATACAAGTTGCATGTCAAGCGTGGAGCAAGTCTCATGAACGATGTCATGTAAGGTTAGCCCGGGCCGCTTCATCCCAACATACCGCAAGATGCAAAGTACACAAGAAGCAATCGACAATAAAAGCATCAACGCCCATGACCATTGTGTTCTACTCGTGCAATGATCTACATATAGACACGGCTCGATACCCTTGTAGGGTTTCGTAGCATGGAAAACAAAAATTTTCTACCGCATACAAACAAACAAGCCAAGATCTATCTACTAGATTGTAGTAACGAGTCGATAGAATAACTCACCCTCGAAGATTCCAAAGTGTTTAACGAGAGCAGATTCTCGGGTGATGTAGTCGTACTCTTCCGATCTCAAGATCGCGTGACGATCCTTCCGCCACAGTTCCAGCGCTCCATGATCAGTCACACGTTCGATTTTCGACAAAGACCTTCCTCTCCCTTGTTCCAGCAAATGGAGGTTGTAGCACTCTCTCGCGATTCCTAAGAAGACAATGGCGTGGTACCGGAAGTAGAGGGGAGATCTCGCAGGGCTTCGCCTTAAGCCAGAGCGAGTATGGTGGAGTATGAGAGAGTCCTCGGTGTTCTAGGGTCTAGACACACCAAGGAGGGGAAAAGCCGGTGGCTAGGGTTTAGCTAGGCGGCGGCGAGTTGGTGCCCTAGGGGCCGGCGGCGGCTTGGAGGCGGCGGCGGCTTGGGGCTAGGGTTTGGAGGAGTAGGAGTTGGTGCCCTAGGGGCCGGCGGCGGCTAGGGTTTGGAGGAGGCGGCGGCGGCTTGGAGCCCTGCCCCTCCTTATATAGGTGGAGGGGGCCGGCCGGCCAAGGGAAGGGAGAGGTGTCCCTCCCCAACTCGGCAGGTGGGCGGTTGGAGGGAACTCCTCCCCAACTCGGTTTCCCACTCCTCCTCCTCTTTCCAAAACTTGCCGTTTGACTTTCAAACTAGCCGTTTGACTTTTCAAACTAGGATTTGAATAAACCCTTTATTTTAGACAGCGATGACACCTAGTATATGATGCAATCATTCCAACTTGTAATGACACATTCATGTACCCTTCCCCGGTGCTTGGGACATTCCGACCTTCTAGAACATTCCATGAAAACACGTAATCATTCTCCAACTCCGAAACGGGACTTTCCTTATATGAATCTTATTCTCCGGACTATTCCGGATCTCCTTGTGATATCCCGAATCCCATTCGAGACTCCGAATAACATTCAGACTCTTTCTCATCATTCCATAACTACTCAAACAACGTCGAATCCTTAAGTGTGTCTCCCTACGGTTCGTGAATTATGCGGACATGATCGAGACACTTCTCCGAACAATAACCAATAGAGGAATCTGGAAATTCATATGGCTCCCACATATTTCTACGATTACTTTGCGATCGAATGAACCACTTACATACGATACCAATTTCCCTTTGTCTCACGATATTTTACTTATTCGAGGTTATGATCGGTATCTCTGCATACCTAGTTCAACCTCGTTACGATAAGTACTCTTTCTCGTTCCGTGATATGTGATCCCTTGTGAGCCGTCACATGCTTGCAAGCTAATTGGATGACATTTCACCGAGAGGGCCTGGAGTATATCTATCCGTCATATGGATGGACAAATCCCACTCTTGATCCATGTGTTTCAACCAATACTTTCCGAACACTCAATGCCACCTTTATAGCCACCCGATTACGTGTGGTGTTTGATGTCATCAAAGCATCCATCCGGTAAAGGTGATATGCATGATCTCATGGTCGAAGGAATTAGATTACTATGTATCAGAAAGCATATAGCAATTGAACTATTAAAATGACTTGATCTTTATGCTACGCTTATCTATAGGAGTATGTCCACCATACCATTCTCCTAACGATATGTTGTTAATAACATCTCAATGTTCATGATAGGGAAACCACAATCATCTATTAACCACCAAGCTAGTATTATATAGAGGCTTTACTAGGGACTTCAAATTAAGTTTACAAATCACACAAGTATTAATGTTTCCTTGTTAATACTATTATAGCATGAATGTAAACATTTATCATAAACACAAAGATATAATAATAACTACATTTATTATTGCCTCTAGGGCATATCTCCAACACTATGAGTAGTTGAATAAGATTGTAATGAAACATTCAAATATGTTGATTATAAGTTGTTTTACTAACCCGATTCATCTTCATATGATTCATGCAGGTCCTCTTCTCCATGGTCAACATCGCCCTCTTGATCATCTACTATGGCAAAGAAGACACAATCAGCACATGCAGATGAATAAGGAGAACAAATGAACAGATGAACATTGCGTGTACCTGGATTGATGTTGAGATCAAATTAGTGGCCAATCTGGAGTTCTTATTCATGCAAGGGAGGCTCGTGTTCATCTTCTCCCTCACCTAGTGCTATGTTCAATTCAATATCCATGTGGTGTGTGTATGAGCCTGATGTTTTACTTGGTGCAATTGTGGTGGCTTTATAGCTAGGCACAATACGCTTGGTCTCCTTGAAATATTTTGTACTGACGCCTTAGGAGTTTTTGTCATGGCGCCATTCTTCTATTCCATTGTTACTGTAGCTGGCGGGAAGTGGAAAGTGGTGTGGTGGGAATGGATTTCTGTTGGCAGCTACTGCTTTTATAAATAATTATTGTGACATGCTCATTTATTCTCTGCGTGGATCGAAGCATCAACAAAGCTAGCAGCACCTTAATTAAGGGAAGGAGGGGGGAGGGGTTTCTGCAAAATCCTTATTTTGTCTTAGAATAGCCAAACGTCCACTCTTTTCCGGACGGAGGGAGTACACACTAAAAGGTGTCTAGATACATGCATTTCAGAAAGAGGCTAAAACATCTTATATTTTCGAGCGGAGGGAATAGTTGCAAGACCTTTATATTGTGGTTTCTGAGCATACATTGAGCACAATAGTTGCAAGAACTGTAAGTTATGTTCTGCAAATCCTATTTGCATAGAATAAGTTTTATCTTGAACTTACAAAAGCGCTTGGTTTAGGTCTAGATTTTTCACCCATAGATATGTTGTGGCAGATCTATGAAAAGCTCTCAATTCTAATGTGTTGCATTGCACTGAAGTTTCAGATGTTGCATTACTATTGTGTGCAATAATGTTTGACATGATAAATTGTGCTACATTTATGTTTTAGTTGGTATTGGTTAATTTAGCAGCGCCATGATGTTATCAACTTTGTTTGCTTGCCTTACAGGTGCTACCATTTAGTAGTGTGTACACTTGTAGTTTTTTCCTTATGTTATTGAATCATGCCTGGTGTGCCAATATTCTAGTATAGTTGTGAGTTCACTTTTAGTTTGACAGCGCAGCCCCCAAGTTAGCAGCTTAACCTGTGTCTTCAACGCAAATTCTATGTGAGCTAATTTTACTGCAATAAGACCTGCTATTATATTTATTTGCTGCGCAGCGATAGGAGTATCATTTCCTTGTAGACGTTTGACTCCATTTGTTCATTTGGAGGATCATTTCTGGTTTGGAACGTAACTTGTGTAGGGTCTTGCTAGGCCTTGCAAAATTGATGCAAGAGCTTTAAGTTGTGGTTTCTGAGCATGCATTGAACTACATGGTTCGGTTCTACGTATACCTGTAATCTGCCTCTATCTGGTTAGCCTTTACTGCAACTATGTTGTGTAGCTTGAAGGTTGGGCTTGAACACTTCATAGTGACATGATCGGTTGGTTTCTTGTGTTTCTTTCTTGTAATGACATGTTCCCTAGGTGATGCATTTGCCACCTTAGAATAAACCTATGAGCGTTTCTTCGTAGGACAATTTGCAACATCCTGAGTATCAATCTTGGTCAGATGCTTGTGTGAATTAGGTTTTTCCTCAGTTTTGTTGTCGAAATGGTATGGTTCGGGACCTATTTGTATCTGCAATGTAGAATGTATCTGGTAAACCAATACGGCAACTACTACGTCTTCTAGCTTCATACAAACTGAATTGAAGTTAGAATGGCATTGAATTGGCTGGTTTACATCTACGAGATGACTTTGTAATGTTGGGAATCAACCTTTAAGCGTTTCTTAGTAGGAGTGGGACCATTTGCAACATCCAGAGTGTCGATCATGGCCAGCTCTGTCTTGTTTCTGGGCATGTTCTCCAGGGCAGCCCAAACGTTAAAGACTTGTAGAAGAACAATTTAGTAGAGCGCAGTCTGGTGTAGTGAGGTACCGTCCTGTGCTAAGTAAATAACCCTTCCCATATGGCCATATGTCTGTCAAGTTCAAGTTATCTCTGATACTCCCTCCGATCCGTATTTATTGACTTTGATTTGTGTAACATTCCATTGCATTCATGCATCAGAAAATCCGGGGAATTTTCGCGCAAAACTAAGAAGCTATAAAGGGATCAAGATCTCTTTTGTTCTGATGGAAACATTAGCACAATTGCGATAGATTTCGACATGACCTTTGTAGAATTCTTATTAAAGAAGGGAAGATATTCAAATATGAATTTGAATTTCAAATTTGAATTCAAATGAATTTATAAAAATCCACAAATTGAATTATGGAATATTAAAATACTTGAGAGAAATGGAATGTTACTTCTAGAATAAAGTAATATGATAAAGTTATTGGAACACATATTATATTTACAATTATTCAAATAGATAAGATAATTGAAATTTAAATACAAAAGAAAAAAAGAGAATTACAACAATAAATAAGAACTGAAGTTTTTGTGTTGGTTGATAACACAAGTTTTTTTGGCCTCTTGTGATCCAATAAATTATAAACTATGATCCTTGGTACACCGAAATTGTTCCATGTTCTATGTTTTTCTATCGTACTCTATTAGTGTATCGAGTTATGTTATTATCACACTTTCTTTCTGTAGAGCGAAAAGGTCAACTAACATAATAATCATTGACAATATATAAAGAACCTCAAAAGCAATAAAAATTACAAATATGTACTTCGATCGCCTAGTGACGATTATAAGCAACTGAACGAGCCGAGGGTGTACCGCCATCATCGCCTCTCTCTGAGTTGGGCAATGATTGTTATAGTATAGCTTATTATAATAGACATACGAGAAGTCGTTGTGGTAAGACCTCAAAGGACCAGTGCACCAGAACATCAATGAACTATATATATTAGAAGAGCCATAACTGCAACCGTAGCGATGAAAACAAAAACCGACCCGATCCCCAGGAGATCCATCAGTCACACAACTTCATGTGCCCTATGCCGACGCTACGTGCACCACTGGCGCGAGAATACGACTAGGAGGACCTTTTATCTGACATCACGCCACCTCCATGCTAGCCCTATGAAGACACACAATTTAACTAAAACAAAAACAGGAACGCTCCCACCTACGAGAGGCCCCGGTCGCCACATCTCCATGGGTATTGCCGACGACGGGGACGGGAACCCTAGACGCCCTAAGATTTCTCGTCGGGACAAACCGTTTCATTGGTGGACTAGCTAATGGATCTAACGGATTGTCGAGTTCCAATTCCTGTATTTTGTATAATTTGGTTTTTGCTATCAATCTGCAAACCGGCACCATAGGATAAAGCAGACACGATTATTCTTGTGTTACCAATTCATTAAAAAATAGGGAATGCCTAGATATCATGCACCTGAGAACTTCTTATGTCTAAGTCGCTGACATTATGTTACTATTTATGCTAATTCTCAGTTGCAACTAGGTTGCAACTTATATAATTTATACTAATTCTCAGTTGCAACCTAGTTGTAACTCATTAAAATTCCAGTTACAACCTAGTTGCAACTCATGTGGAAGTCTCACGTTACACGAATCGCGAGGTAAATTCAATGGCTAAAGAGATGACTGAGAAGTTTTCAGGCGCCTGAGAACTAGCAAATTCGTTAAAAATAATAATGGACGCCGATGACGCTGCAAATGAAGAACATTTTCCCCGATCACCGTACCGCAACATGTAAGGAAAAAACTACCCGCTACACTTGTGTACACAAGTTCGGAAACGAAAGACGTGATAAAGCTGGTGCGCCTGTAGAGGTGTGGTCAACCCTCTTCTTGGCAGGGCCCCTTACGGGGGTCGCGTTGGCTGATGACTTTTGGCCTAGTGGGGCCAGAGTCACAGCTGACGAGAATGGGGAGCTCACCCTCCCATTCCTACCAGAGGAAGTTGAGCGGGCGGTGAAGGTCATGAGGACCAACTCCGCCCCGGGCCCCGATGGTCTCCCGGTCTCCTTCTTCCAGACTTTCTGGAGGGAGCTCCAACCGGTCATCATGCCCATGTTTTAGGAATTCTACACCGGCACTCTGGTGATGGGGCGTCTGAATTTGGCGTGATCACTGATCCCCAAAGTCTTTGGGGGCCTCGGCCGCCAATTCGGACCCATCACGGTTCTCAATGTCATCCAACGGATCCTCGCAAAGTTTGCCTCTCGCCTCGCCCGGTCATGGAGCGCCTCACTCAAAGATCAATTTGCCTTTCTCAAAGGCGATTTATACATGATGGGATCTTGGCCTCCATGAGGTTATACGAGATCAAGTCCGACGATTGAAGGGCATCTTCTTGAAGCTGGACTTCGTAAGGCCTATGATCGTCTGGATGGCGGTTCCTTCGTCGAGTCCTCATCGCGAGGATTTGACGGCCGATCACCGGATAATGCGATTCGTCATGACCGGAGCAACGCGATTAACATCAATGGCGAGATCGGACCTTACTTCCGCCTCATGTGGTGTCCGCCAGGGGACCCCTGTCCCCCTCTTCAACGCCGCGGTCGATGCTCTCGCGAAATGCTTGAAAGCGGCGGCCGGCCACATATCCGTGTGGTAGGCCACCTTATCCCCGTGGGGCATCACCCAGCTCAATCTGGCGATGACACGTTGATCATGATTGAAGGCTCGGCCTGGACATTGCAAACCTCAAGTTCCTCCTCCTATGCTTTCAGAGATGTCCGCCTCCGTATCAACTTCGATAAAAGCGAGATCATTGCACTAGGGTTCCCTCGACGAAAGCAGAGGATAGTGACAACTTCAATTGTCGGCTAGCCTCCTTCCCCATCACCTACACAGGGATGCCGATCCATGACACGTGATCCTTATCGTGGACCTGAACCGCCATGAGAGGTGCGCTCAAGGTCCGAACCTGGCGTGGGAGATTTACCTCTAAAGGTAGCAAGACCGTCTGATCGACTCATGTCTCTAGCCTGCCCATGTACATGATGGGCATGTACCTCCTCCCGAGGGGTGCATGGGACCTTTGACAAGGAGTCGAGGTTCTTGGCAAGACTCCTTGGGTCGCATGAAATACCACATGGTCAAATGGGACATTTGCGCCCCAAGGATGTTGGGGCATAGGTATCCTTGCTTCCGTCGTTCAACAAGGCCTCATGCTCGGATGGGTGCAGGCGCATCTGCGGGATGATGGTGGCCTATGGCTCAAACTCATCAAGGCCAAATACCAGGCCGGCCCCTTCCGTGTGATCGCCACGAGGGTCCCGATTACTGCACTCCATTCAGGAGGTCAAGTGAGATCGAGCATGGCCTCGCCGTTTCCATTGGGAATGGGAGGGACCACTGCTCGCCGGATCCACAGCTCGAGGCGCCCATTGCAGGAGGGTTTTCCGGGCTTATTCGCCATCTGTTCCGACCAGCCTCGTGTTTCCTCCGGCACTTGGAGGTACATGGAACATCTCGTTCACCGTACCTTGGCCGGAGAAGCAAGCTTGGAGGAACTCGATGAGCTCCGGCCTCCTTGGCCAGCCGAACCCGATAGTGTTCTGGACCTCACTCCGTCTGGTTCCTTCTCGGTTGGCTCGGCCTCGGGCCCTCTTTGCCAGCGCCTATTCCCTGGACCAAGCACCTCTGAAAGCCCCTCTCCCGTCAAGACTAAAATCTTTGTGTGGCAACTTTACGCGATAGGCTCCCTCGGGAGTTGAGGTGACCAAGCGACATGGGCGGGGATGGGTTATGTCCATTATGTGGGGTCCTCAAACGGCACCCACATATTGTTCACTGTTCAGCCCCGGTTTACGTGGAATTTCATCCATGGCGTTGGGCGGGCCGCCCATGACCTCGGGAATTCCTAGAAACCCGAGCTAACCAAGCTGGGAGGATCGTCGCCTTTTGGCTTGTGTTTGCGGCCATGTCGTGGTCCCTCCGGAATATTCGAATAAGATGGTTATTGAGAAGGTTCTCCCTGGCGTCGTCGACTGCTTTTCCACTTTCGGCTTCCTCAGCTTTGGTACCCGTTGTGTAGACAATGGGACAAGGTGAGTTGGACGACTCTGCGCGGCTCTTGGGCGGCTCATGCTCCCCATAGCTCGACATAGTGTCTTCGGCGTCCGATCTCGTGAATTGGTTCTTGTTTTTCTTTGGACTCTGTCCTAGTTGGGCCGTCTTTTGTGGCTGGCATGTGTTGTGTGTGTGGATCTGATCTTGTGATGTTTGGTTGTGAATGATTCTTTATTTATAAAGCGGTAGCTTTATTCGAGAGGTGTGGTCAACCTTTTTTTTTTGACTTGGAACTTCCTTTATTCCATTAATCAGCAGGCTCAGCACGATCACTTGCCACCAGCACCATAACATCATCTGGCAGGTCATCCAGCCACAAGCGGCACGATGCCTGATCATTTGCTCCCAAAGCGAGCACACTGCCGAAAGATCGATGAATCCCCGAGAGACCCAGCTAGAGACGACGGCAGACAGACTACGGTGGATTGGCGGCGGAAATCTTGACCCAACCTAGATCCGGTCAGAAGCGAGGCAGAGGATGGATAGTTCGTGCTCGCGTCGAGTGGGCTGACTGGGCGAGTACAGCGATGCGAGTGCGCGTATGCGCGAGTACAGTCACTGCCACCGTGGCCCCACATTTCCAGACCAGCAACCCTAGTCGTGACATTCGACTGCGTGCAAAAGAAGAATGGGGTCAATGTGAAGATTGGTAGAGGAGGATGTGTGTAACAACGTGTTGTCATGGACACAAGACACAACGATCGATGTTGTATCATGCAGAGCTCTGATGTGCGGATCTCAATGATCACCAACTTGATCCGTCTTGCTGCACTGTTTATATACTTTAAACTTTTTTTACTGTACATACTAGTAGGGTTGCAAAACGATTCGTCCCGCTTTGTGGGCAAAATTTGTTAGTATGTTCAAACTTTTTTAATAAAATTAGTCTAGTTTAAACTAAATTTTTACTATCGCGGGTTTACACGCATCTGAAATTTCAAGATCGATGTGAAAAGAAGGGGAAGAAGCACACATGGTAGAGGTGAGCGCTGCGCCGAACATTCTCCCTGCTCGTCTTTTGGAGCCTCTCGCACAGGATGAAAGAAGCAGCTAGGCACGAGAAGAGAGAAACCATTGTGCAACCACCCACTCCACTCAAGTAACGCTGCTAGTAGAACTTTTGGAAAAATTAACCCGTTTCGTTTACATGAAGGAGTTTAACTGCCACTTACGTACGTACATATTACGGAGTTTCAGGGAGGAGTAAACAGCGAGCGAGCGAGCTCATCTGGCTTGTGAGATCCCCAGCATGGCCCATGCGATCGATTCATTTCGTTTGGAGTTGTGAGTACTAGTACAATAACGTTCCTGAATCCTGGGAATTCCACATGCGTCAAGTTGCTACACACATTCATTCATCGAGTAGTATGGAGCAGCAGCTAGCTGAAGCGTGAATGTTCCCCTAAAACCCTCCGGACTCGTGAATCCTGGTCGGGTTGGTCGTTAGCTACCCATACTGGCTGGATCTGATCATTAGCACTGCCACTTTTGATGAGTATGACGGTCAAGAGATGGAAGGACCATTCGCCTCTCATCCTCATATCAGAAGCGGAAGGGTGAAGGGGAAGGGGGCAGTCCCTCAGAGCAAATCCAACAGCTTAACCGCATATATGGGTAAGAGGCGCAAAAGACCAGCTCCAACAACTTATCTATAAGTGGTCCTAGTAAAAATTGGATAATCACCCATTTTTAATCATCTCCTACCCATTTATAGGTAGATGGACACGAAATATGGGTAAGAGACGCCTCCTACCCATCCGTTGTCACAGGATAAAATACAACTGTCCGAGCGGATATTTTTGTCCGTCCCGGCCGAGCCGGCATGGTCGCGTCATCGCTTGCCGGCGCCGCTCCGGCCGCTGCCGCACCATAGCCAACCTCCCCCACCTTCCCCAAGTCCCTGCCAACCATCCCCCTCTGCCACCACGCTCCTGGCAACCGCGGCAGCCAAGACGAAGCCCACCCGTGCCTTCCTCGATTTGAGATAGGAAAGCTTGATTCCGGCCAAGGAACCTCGGTTTCGGCTAGGGAAAGTTCGATTCGGTGTCCCTGCAAGAAGGAGAGGGGCGACGTTGCAGGCCATGGACGGGGAGGAGAGGGGCTGCCGTGGGTGGCACTGCTCTGGGGGGGGACAGGGAGGAGATGGGTTGGCACGGGCGGCACTACTCCGGGGTAGGGCGCTGTCAGACAGGGAGGAGAGTGGCGACGGCGGCCGGGGCCTCTCTAGTGTGCGACGGTGATGGTCGGGGCTCTCTAGTGAGGGGCGCTGGTGGCAGGTATGGATGTGTCAAGTAGGAGGGGTTGGACGTGAAAGAAGGAAGTAGTGAAAAAGAAGAATAAAAAGACTAACCCACTGACATGTGGATCCTATATGCAAATAATTGTCCCTCCATGTTTTAGATAACTTGTTTTGGGTAAGCTAAAAAAAGAAGAGTTGTTGCTTACCTATATCTTATCTCTCATCTTACCCAAACAACTTTTTCTTACCCGTATATGGATAAGCTGTTGGAGTTGCTCTTAGGTGCTCTCTTCAAACAAGTTTTCTTTTGACAAAAAGTTACTTCAGTATTTTTCTAAAAAAAATCTAGTGATAGAAAATATGCAAATTCCTGCTCTTTATTGGAGCAGAATTTCGATCCCTACCTTTGGTGGAAAAAACTATGATACCACATACAACTACAAAAAAAATTTGCACAAATATATAAGGTAACATACAAACAAGTGAATTTACTTATCAAATAATTTGTATAAAATGTCCGTTTCAATAACTGTTTACCAAGATCCAATGGACCAGGTAATCGTCTCATGACCCAGAAACGGTGTGATCCCACAAGAAAGACAAGAAAACGTGAAAATAAGGAGTTTTTGCAACATACTAGTAACAATTTACTAGTTTCCAACGGGTATGAGAAAATCATTCTAGGACGTGAAAACAATGTCCACGAAAACTTGAAAATAGGGAGTTCCCGAAGCTGGAAACCATCGTGGCAAACCAAGACCATGATAACAACTAGAAAACACATAAACCATGATTTTTAGTTGTTATGTAACCGTTTAAAGTTATAAGTGATATGCAGAACATATCATGCCATACATGTAAAGTCACAATGAAGCAACTTCTAGTAATAAAATTTATAAGTCAAGTTTTGAGATATACATTGAAAACATTAAACAATGACTCCCCCCGCAAAAAAAATCTTTAAACAATGACTAGTCAAAAATGAAAACGTGGAGACCAAATCTTAGCCGTATAAATGGTTGTAATTGGGGAGAACACAGATCAAATATATATTAATTAGCATTGATGGAATAATTAATCTTTATCCATATCCGAAAGAGTATATGTCACGAATCATCTATTAGTTGGACATATTTAAATGTTGAGTGACCCATCGGCAATATGAATTTAAAACTTCCCATAAAAGGACGTGTCTTTACACTATATATATTCTATTCTCGAGATAAGCAACAAGTGAACACAGAGCCGATACAATTCCTAGTTCTTGAAGGAGCACACATCCTTGCACAAATGGGTCATGGTTATTTTGTCACATCAATTTTATTGTGCTTTTTATTCGCACCTTGCTACCATAGTTTGGGTGAACCAATAGATTGTGGTGATAATCTGTTGAATAATATGAAGGTATGATTCGGCATATTAAACTCCTTTAATTTCTTATATTCTTGTATCTATCAGGATTCAGGTCACTTAATAATGATTGTTAACTATTCTTTTCTATGTGGAGGTAATGATGATGTGTCTCAACAAGATGACAGTGAAAAATATTGTAGGGAACACATGATTATTTAGTTGTAAAAATTCCTTGTTATATGTATCAAGTTTAAAATTAGATCACTAGAAGTTAAAAGAAAACAAATCTTTCATGAACTATTAAGAAAATTATTATATCTAATCAAAATTAACTTTGATGTTTGTAGAACGCTACTCTCTCGGTACCTAAACCTTTCCACCTCTCCCCGGGAGCCAAATTTACAAATGGTGGAGGCAACACTATATCTCATGTACTCTCTCTCTCTCTCTCTCTCAAGTCCTTGATAAGTAACGATTAAATTCACATGCATAGATGACTTGTACTTCCTTCGGTTCCCTAAAGATTGTCAGTTTTTATATGTACATAGTCAAAATAAAACTTGAGAAAACTCCTTTTAGGGGATAATTTTAATTCTCCAAATAATTATATATTGTGGATGTACATTAAATAACAATTTTATGCATATGGTTAACAAGTACATAATCCAAAAAAAAAAGTATGCATAATAAAAATTACAAAACTATTATCTCTATGTATAAAACGCTATAATTTAAGGACCGAGGGGAATAATTGGTCAAGCTAAATTGTGGGTATCACTTTAAGGCGTATAAGGCACCCACTTCCAATAGAAATTTACAAAAAAAAACTATTGGAATATATTTGTCTCCAAAAGCATAAGTTGTGTTTAATCAAGAACTGATACCCAGTTAGTTAGGAGAAATTTGGATGGAAACTAGATACAAATGCATATACGTACATGATCAGATGAACTAAGTAGAAGAAAATTACATAGTATGTATAGTTTTTTCTGAATAGTTCGCTAATTTGAAATAATTTTTATCACTAGTACGCAATGTGGCACACGGCATCAGGAAAAAACTATGGGCTTCGAGCTGAAATGAGTATATGGGGTTCACCAAATCAACAATACTCTCAAGAATCTGGAGCAGCTATACAGATCTATTGTGAAGATGGAGGGCACTACAGCTTAATTCAAGCTGGATTTCATGTGAAACATAGATCTCACTCACTCAGATAAGCTAAAATGACTTTTAAGAAATTGTACTTTAATTATATTGTGATTTGGTTTGTAGGTTTCCCTGTCCTTGTACCATAATAGAGATGTTCGCTTCTTTACATACGCAACGGTAAGCATAGGCCATGTGATTTTATGATATACATAAATGGAGGTTTCTTTTTCACATCAACATAACAAATATTTCCTTGTACCATTGCTCAGAAAGACACCATATCACCAGGATGCTACAACTTGCATTGTGCGGGATTTGTTCCCGCAAAAGGAGCAGCAATGGTGCCCGGCCAAGCAGTTGCTCCCCCCTCTATTTATGGTGAAGCTGACCACTACGTGAGGCTTAGCTTAAATAAGGTTCCCACTTTTTTCTCGTAGAGACTAACAATACATATCAAATTTTATTGCAGACCTCTACTTGTATATATCAACTTGTTTTATAAAAAATGAAAAATGACGCTACTAGCCTTCCCTTCTGTTTTTCGTTAAGAAACTAGCAATACATGACCAATAAACATGAAATTATTATCATTTATGACTGTTACCCCTGATTGATTCTATATAGGATCCAAACTCTGGAGACTGGGTGTTGTACCGCCATGATTTGGAAAAACCATCATTCTTGGGGCATTTTCCAAGAGAGTTTTGCCCCACAAGATCACGCATACAAGCATTAACTGGATTTGTGAATTACCTAAACACTACAACGGGTCCTCCAATGGGCAGCGGTCACTTTCCAGATAACGATGTTAAGAGATCAGCATACTTCAAGCATGTTAAGATGTACGACTCCAAGGGTCATGCATGGGACCCGCATACGACACGAGTGTTCGATGTAGTTGACAGACCAGACTGCTACAACGCAACCGGGTTACTTTTTGACTTCAAGAAGGGATACACATTTTATTACGGCGGACCAAGTGGTTGTGTTGGTTGATAATGCTTCTTGTGATTCAATAAAAATTATAAACTAGGAATATGATTGGATAAAAATTATTCCTTGTTCTACATTTTTCTATCAATTCTTCATTAGTGTATCGAGTTGGATGGTCGTGGTCTCATCTCAAGTTTTTATTATCATCGGGTTTTGGCTACCAATATGCAAGATGGTACTATTACTATCACTATTCTTTGTTATGTTGCCAATGGAAAAAAAGGTACTCACATGCATATACAAGACACAACGTTGAACGGTCGATGGAGGAGTATCATGCATGCATCTCTCAACCATGATGTGGACGTAATTAATATATAAAAAAGTGATCTCTCCTTAGCTCCACTTTATTAAATGAAACCATAGAGTTCTTTCCTAAACAAAGAAAGCTATACAGATCAAATTGAAAAATACAAACCAAACTAACAAAATGACCAAAGCATCAACAAGACAGCAGTCCACTGTCCACACATAGCACCCCACACACTATTGTTGCTACTGCTCTAAAACAAAAGCAAAAACACCTAAGAACTTGCTCCAGCTCCCCGATCAGATCACCACATGGATAGAAGACAATTCCTCCTAATATGTTCTTAGGTACCCCAATCATGCGGCCTCTATGAGTCTTGCATTCTACAGTGGATGTCCAAGTAGATATCCATTTGAAGCCATTGTAGATAAGTGTGTTGGTAGGCGCAAAGAGCTTCTTAGCTTGAGAAGGACATTTTTCATTTAAACTCCCAAGTTTTCCCCATCTAGATATTTGAATGGAACCTTCCAATTCCTCAGATTTATTAGAACTAGGCGTCATACCTGTTTCATATTAATCCAAGTAATTCTATTAAAAACTAAACTATTTCAGTTATTCCATATACTCCACAAAATGACAGGAGTAACTACATTTAAATGCATGAAGCGTTATGGCAGAGCCATTTAGATGCAATATCTTCAAAGTTATTGAATGGAGCACCAAAAGCCGCAAACACACCAGCCCACGGTAAGCTAGATAGTATGCAGTCAGAAAAGAGGTGATGAATAGATTCAAATTCTTTGCAGAGTTCACATTTTATAGGTTTAGCTACCCGCTAACTCTCAAGTTGTCTCTGGTCATAATTTTATTATGATAAAAAACCATGGAAAAACCTGAACTCTAGGTGCAATTCTAAGATTCCACATAGCAAGAAGGAACATTTGTCTTATAGCTCTAAAATTCACTATAGCATACATGGAGCTGGTAGAATAAGCATCATTAGTTTCATCTTGCCAAATCAATTAATCATCATCCTTAGAAAAGACAATGTTCTTGGTAATTTCTAATACTTCTTGCCATTGTACCACCATTTCAATAGTAAAGGTTCTCCTAAAATCATACCTCACTATTCACCATTTCAATAGTAAAGGTTCTCCTAATACCACTCCTCATTTCACCATCCCACACATCATGTATGGTCTTGATTTTATTGGTTTGACATAAAGTAAATATTCCAGAATTGGGTGGTAAAGGAGAATTCCCAAACCATACATCATCCCAGAATTTAATAAGCTTTTCCATTACCCACACTTCATTTATACCCTAATTTTACATCCCTAGAAGCCACATCACAAATATGTTGGTTCTTTGTTTTACACTTAGAGTCAATAACTCTTTTCCAAAGAGACCCCTCATTTAATATATCTCTTAATCAAAGAGCCTAGCAGACGAAGGTTTAGGTCATGTAAGTTGGGGATTCATAAACCTCCAAACTCTTTCCTCATACACATAGAGGACTAGTTTGCTAAGTGAATCTTATGATTTGCTTCCTCGTCATCCCAGAAGAAGTTAGAAATCTCAGTACTAATCAAATTTAAGGCCCACTTAGGAAATAAAAATAAAGGACAAGTCGATAGGTATACTTGCTGAACAAGTATACCTAACAATTGTTCGAAATTTTAGCTTTAGAGGACAATGCTGAACAAGTATGTACTAGAATTCTTTTAGCTTTAGAGGACAAAATTTTACCCCTCCACCCGGTGATGCTTTAATAAGGATCTCTATCAGAGGTTGTAAATCCTCTCTACTAAGTTTATCATAATGTTAGCGGAACTCCTAGGTATTTCACTAGGAACTTCCCACTAACACATTGAAAGATATCCATAAAAGGTTTCACCTCCTCTTCTAACATGTCAGTAGGAATCAACTCACTCTTATGGTAGTTAATCCTCATCCCTAACAATTGTTCGAAACAAGTTACAATCCACTTATAGTTAATTGCCACCACAGAGTCATTTCCTAAAACAGGAGTGTGTCATCTGTATATGATAGATGGGCCACACCTCCAGGTTTAAAGTTAGGACACAGACGTCTAATGAAATTGATTGCACTGCCCATAATTAGCATTCTAGAAAACATCTACCACTAGATTAAAAGGATGGGAGCTACATGTCTCCCTATCTCGTCTCTTTTCCTGCGAGGAAGAAATCACTTTCAGATCGTTTACTTTCAACGTAACTAATGTGCTCCATGATCTGTGACTTGACCGTGCATTATTGTTTTCTTTTCTTATTGAAAAATAACTTTGGACGCAAGTCATGTTTTAAGACTGCCGATGATATATTTTATTAGTGCACTTGCCTTGGATAGTGAGGAGGCATTTTGTCATACAATACAATGTATGTGAGACATTGTTGATCGTGTTCTCGGGCTATCTTTGTTATCGAGAAACAATGGTCCAGTTTACACATGCATGGGAGGGGTGAGGAGAGTGCTCGTCCGTCTTTTAGAGAGGAGAAGAATGATTGGATGGGCCGGAAAGAGAGAAAAGTAAGCGTGTAAAACCATCGAGCGCCTCGCCACGAGGAAAGAGAGAAACCGGTTGTTGATGGATCGACGCACATGCCATCGCCCCTCTAGTCCTAGCCATCGCCATGCATAAATCCAAACACACTTTTAATAAATCCAAGCAAACCTTTCGTAAATCTCGGCCAGATATGAAGTTCTTGAAGAATGAAAAAAACCAATCCACTTCTCCTCCACTTATTTCTTACGCTTTGTTCGGATGTAGTAATTGGGCTTCAGCATTAGATATTCGGGATTGATGAGGCCCGAATACCACAAATCAGAGCGTTCGGCTGGTCTAGGCATTGAGCCTCGTAATTCGGTCTCAATATCGTGGGCAGCTCGGAAAGGAAAAAAAAACGACGAGGGCCAATCTCTAGCGCTATGCCTCGACATCGTTAGGCATTGGGTGAGTCGACGCAGAAGAAAAGCGCAGGCTCCACATAGTTCTCGCGCGCGAAACCAGCAGCGGCGGCACAGCCTCTCCCTCTCCACCGGCGACCTCCTCCTCCGGCTGCGGCTTGGCACGGCACCGGCGACCTTCCTCTCCGCCGTCCTCCCTTCGACACCCTCTCTCCTGGAAGCTCTCTCACCCTCCCATCTCACATCCTTCTATACATATGCAGGAAGGGGACGGCTTGCCCGAGCGCCGGCAACAGGCGCGCGTGTACATCACGACCAGCGTCGTCCGGCCTAGTATGCCTTGAATCCGTGCGTCGTTTCATTAGTCGCGGGATTGGCAGCGCGGACCTCTACGTGGAGGGGATTGGTCGTTGTCTGGACGAGGGCGAGGAGGCAAGACACAATGGGCGGAGAAAAGATTGGAGGCACTCGTCATGGCCGATCGACATACCGTTCAGAAGCTTTCACTCAGCAGCTGTGCTTCGTCCCTTCGTCAATACTTGCCGAAGCTATCCCTGAACGGTTCTTTCTACAACTTGTAGTTTCAACTTTTAAAAGTGCTAATCAGACTTAACAAGCCACTGTCAGTTGGGAAGACAATGCTCACTAATATAAATAATGTGAACTTAACTGGAGTAGCATGCACTCGCTGTTGGAAATTATATTATTCGTATGTATTGTGGTCACAAAAAGATTTGCTTGTTGTCGCGAGTACTAAAATGTTTGTTGCGTACAATTATTACATGTTTATATAGAAATATAATGATCAATGTCAATTCATCCGTTTGACCATCCAAATAGCATTTGGCATTCAGCCTTAGTATCTAGTTCACTTCCGAATATTGAACACATCCGAATAGAAATATTGACATTCGAGCTCAATATCAATATCCTTGATATTGGACATTCAACCCAATACAATGCAAACGAAGCGTTAGTATTATCTGCCATGTGGTCAACACGAGTACAATGCAGAGTTTCATCAGGAAAACAACTCCGATGCTCGTCCGGCTTCACGGAGACCGATCCCCATGCGATTCTCTTCATGTGGAATTCTCGGCACCGGCTGCATACAACTTGCAGCAAGCCAAATATAAATAAATAATGTTCCTGTATCCTGGGAAATTTCCATGCGTCAAGTTGCTACACAGACTGAATGTTCCCCTAAAATCCTGGCTAGCGTCTCCGGTACAAACTAGGGAATAGCCCAATGGTGGGGCGGGTCTGGTGCGGTGGTGTCCTAGAGAACCTCCACGGTGTTCACAGGTCGAAATTCGGCGCTAAATAGCTCCAAACGGATGTAATTTTTGGTCTAAGAATGGCCAGTTTTCCATTTGTGTTTCTATGCTGAGTTTTTGGGTTTGATCAAATTTTATTCAACTCGGTAAATTTTAGATGAATATACGCGGTTTTCATTAATATTTGGTGATTTCATACATATTACATCAAATTCGGACGAACATCCGAATTTTGACTCCATTAGGCTTAAAAAAACTAAAGAAAAGGCCGATGCTGATGCCGCCGTACGCCGCTCACATGCCGAAGTTGTTGTCGACGTCGTCGTTGCTCGGCGGCTGCGGGGGCGCGAGCTGCCCTGGACGGCATCGCCGTAGTGCCACGGTTGGGACGAGGGGTCGGCGTCGTCGTCGAGGACGATGAGCAACACGCCCTGGTAGGCGAGCTCTGCGGGCGGCCTGGCGCTCGGCCTCCTCCTGGTGGCGCCAAATTCGGCGTGCCTCCTCGTGCTCCCAGTCGGCCCTGAACCAGGCGAGGGCGTCCGACTCCGGCATCGGCGGCACGTCGTTGAACGAGCGCGCCATCGCCATCTTGATGGTGAAGGCAACCTCATCGATGCAGACCACCCAGTCTGCCGGCTTCGGCTTCGGCTGGCGCAAGAGAAGCCGACCGGGCGGCGGCGATGGAGCGCGGGGTTTGTTGATGACGATGCCTCGCGACCACGTCCTCGGAGACGAGCGCATCAGCGTCTTGGCCTCCCGCTTCACGAGACGCGGCTCCTCGCTGGCTCATGGCAGCTATCTTGGCGCAGAGCGGGCGGGAGGCCAAGGCGGCGGAGGATGACGAGCTGAGGCCGCCCATCCTCTTGGGCAGCCAGTTCGCCGGAGGGTTGCGCCTCGCCCTCGGTACGGGCGGCGGCGAGTGGGGGAAGCCTAGTCTCGGGCGGTTGCCCGCGGCGATGTGCTCCATGACGACGGTGAGTGTCCGTCCCAGCGCACTCCACCAACGACGGAAAGACGCCGCGTTGTTGCTCTTTGGCTGCGAGCCGGGCGAGCCTTCGTGGGAGGCGAGTTCCTGGAGCCGGCGATCGACGAAGAACTGCCCCAGTAAGCAAGGTTACCGGGGTCTTTGGCGAGGTCCAGATCCTCCATCGCCATGATGGCGGCCTGGATCTCCTCGACCATCTTGTCGTCCTTTGGCACCGGCGTCGAGCTTCCAGTTGTGCGGGCACCGGAAGTCCGGCGGAGCCATGTAGCCAGCGTTGTGGAGCATCCGGGCCTCCCACGGCTAGAGGGTACGCCGGCCGAAGCCGTTTGCCACGGGGTCGCCTGGGTACCCCTTCGCCATGGCTTTCGCCGAGAACTTCTACTCACCGGATTTGGAGTTCGTGGTAGGGGATGGGAGGCTGAGTGTGTGTAGTGAGGACGCCTCTTGCTGGATTTTATAGGAATGGGCGGCGGCGGATGGGTGTGGCGTGGGCGGAAAAAGGAGAACGACGGAAGGTGAGGCAGCGGTGGCGTGCCATTAAGCGAAGTGTGACCGGCGTGGCGGTCCAACACGAGCCGAGGCAAAGGGATAGCGACGACTCGGTTTTCGGGTCGTGCGAGGGCCACTTGTGGAGCTTTTTTTTCACCGATTCCGCTTCGTTTGGTGTTCCAAGGGTGTTTCCATGGCGTTCCCGGTGCCCCGGGATCAGCCTCGAAACTCCGGACGAAAGTTGAACCAAATTTGGACGAAATCGGCATCCTAAAAAGCGAGTGGGCCATTTTTGACATTATAAAATTTTCGTCCTGAGAATGGTCTCTTGGGAACACGAGTGGAGACGCTTTTACCACTCACCTGAGTTTCAGCTAGGGGAAAAGAGGTGTTGATTAAATCAATTGTTCAAGCAATACCTGTTTATTCGATGGCCTAGTTTAAGTTACATTGTGGTTTATGTGAACATCTTTTTTATATGAACATCTCATCAATTCACTTATACACGAATTCTGGTGGGAAAGCAAAGGGGGAAAGTGAAGGGCTAGCTGCGTCTCTTGGGAGATGATGACAAGGCCGAAATTTCTGGATTGCACTGCACTTTGCACATTTCAGATGTATGGCAAATATGAAAATTCGTATAAAAAAAGTATGGCAAATGTGAAAAAATTCCGAAATTTCTTGGTGGTCTATGTTTCCGTAGAAGTGTTCAACTTGTGGCTTTTGGCTCGGTAGTCCTAGAGGATTATACAGGAACCTGACTCTTCGAGTGCTCGCATTTTCAAGGCCGTGTATTTTCCCAACTTATCTACACTAGTAGCTATGCACGTGCAGCAACGCACGACCTAACTATTGAAATGATGTTGTATGCAGATGAATTCGTCATTCAGTTTTTCAATGAACTTTATATTGTGGAGACTATGTCTTATTCAGTCTTTTTCGACTTCTTAAAAAATGGCCGTCCATACCATGAACTCCTATGTATCGCCCCCAACCTAAGCCCTCACATCATATGCAGCTGCTACAACCCATTACTTACTTCTAAAAATACCAGGAACACCTCACACAATCTTTTAACTTCCGTATATACATGACAATTACCGTCTTGTTTTATACTTATCATGTGGCACCAAAATTGTCTAGCAACATACACCAAATGTAAATCTGGACAATAACAACCTGAGCATTCACTTTTTTGTGCACTAAAATACAAACAAAATTTGTACATGACCGCCGTGTATATATATACAACATTGTTAAGACGACAAAACAACACAAAATTAGCAACATAATTGAAGCGAAGTAAGGTTCCAAATTATATTTCGCAAAAACAAGTTTTGTTCCGGTTCAGGAGAATAATGTTTGATATTTTTTTTCCAAGGGATGTAGTATGTAATATACAGGTTACAAGTCATAGACTCACACAGATAGAAGTTAAATAAAGTAAAAGACTTCAGTCCGGCAAGAAAAATTGAGGCATCTTATTGCACAAACTAATCTTATATTTTCTCCATGATACGTTTGAAGTTGATGAACATGTAGCCCAAGAGTCGCTGTGTGATCGGTGGCTCGGTAAGTGAAGAGTTGGTCAGTCAGTCAGTCAGATTGTTGAGCATACCATTAAGCAATCAATAGTACAAACTCAATTTTATACGAAATTTAATAGGTTAATGATCACAATATTCTCATATTTAACAGTTTTATACACAGTCAAAATAAATACTGTAAATTAAAATGTACTCTAGATGGTTTCAACAATATGATAAATCTAAAGACAATTTTAGGCTGAATGAGGATGCTTCTTTTATAGATATTTTTGGCCAAATCAGATTACAAGTAAAAACAATAATAAGAATAGAAACCAATTTTCTGTACCTCACCTCATCTCGGACTAAAAAGGCTCCCGGTTGAAAATAGCAAAGGAAACAAGTGCTATGCCAACACAAATTGAGACATCCATTTGTTCAGATTCTCAAATTACTAATTACTCATTCGACGGCTAAATAAGCACAGTGTGTCAACCACACAATAAATAATCTTGCATGCCTACAACCAAACTGTATATTGAATAGATGATGCTTAATTATATACAGTTAAGGGTTGCTCATGGATAATGTACCTCCATAGGAAAATATACATGCCGAGAATGACTTTGAGACCGTAGGCAAGGTCAATTAATATGCTCTAGTTTGTGTCATATCTTTGCTAGAAGTACTGAAGAGTCATCATTGTCGTTCTTCTATAATCAACGGGAAATCTAACTAAAACAAAAGTGACAAGAGTCATATGAGAATATAACTTACCAAAAGAGATGGTTCATCGTGAGAACAAGCAACTGTATGTAAAGTAAGCATTGCACACATGACACATTATACATAATCAATAAACCACTGTCGGCAAATGTACAACCAGATGGTTGCGCTGCCCCATCGGTATGAAAAATACAAAAAATAAAACAGACGAGCATTTGAAAAAGCTAGAAAATATAGATATTAGTACCTTTATTGATTACTGGAGTTGTCACAAGCCTGAACTAACTCATCACTTAGTTGTTCAGAATTTCTTGAAAATACTCACGTACTTGCCCATCTTCACAATGCCAGCAAATTAGAGACATACACTTTATGTGCAATACAAAAATTTCGTATGTGTTAGATCACAGTGGTATTTTTGCAAGAATGATTTATTTGAATACAAGATAATTCTATTCTTCCGGAAGATAAAAAAAATGTTTCCAAATCAACTGAATCCATACTCATACTCTAATTGTTGAGATGGGCCATATTGTCGAGTCTTAAAAAAGAGTAAGTTCTTAGAGCTATTATCACAAACATGTAGAGTGCGGTACTAAGAGATTGATGAAGACAAGGAAGTAGCAAAGAGATGTCAGGCAATGGCATATACATTAGAGTAAACATGTATGGTATACTTGGTATGGAGAACCGGACCCTGGTGAGTTCCTTACTTCCTTATGAGAGTGAGCACGGAACTTTACACCAGAGATATGAATTGCTAGATCGTGATGGAGGTGAAATTTATATTGCCTTTCGCGCCTGCTAATTGGGAACCACCTTGGAGATGAGAACTCTGTGTCAAGTTCAGAAACAAGATATATACACTACAAACATCTGATGGATTGACTGTAAATCACAAAAGAAATACACTCCAGATTGACGTGTAACCCACCTTATATCCCTGCACATGGAGCCAACGGTGGTTCTCCCTCTGCCGCACCGCAATCGGCCACAGAGGAGGCAACCTAGGAAGCACAACGGCTGGCGGGTGCCAAGGTGCGTTGTTATCCGACGGTGTTTTCGATGGTACAGCAAGGCGATCTCCCCAATCGCGAGCTCCGCCACGACCTCCCCTCTCTCCTCCGTCCTCGTCGGGGTGGAACCACGCGCCACGGAGTAGATGTGGAGAAGCAGCACCAGCGGCGACAAGCCTCGGGCGCGCGTAGTCGGTGTTGAACCCATGGAGGAAGCCGAGACAATCCCTGCGCCGCCCTCAAAGTGAATTGGAGGAGGGGGAGACCTGGAGGCAGTCGCGCTTTTTTTTAAAATAATACACTTTATTTAATAATTTTGACATGTATTGCACGATTTTGAAAAATTACAAAACTAGCACATAGTCGGTCTGGCCAAATAGTCCAATCGGTAGGCCAAGCCGGTCAGCTCCATTCGGCGAGCAGACCCATTGCATGGCTGCGTGGGGTTCGCGGGCCCGCATGCTCCATTTGGTCAGCCTGTTGAATGCCCATTCGGTCAGACTCAAACCGATTGCATGCTCCATTCGGTGAGGCCCAAGCTGAATGCCCATTTGGTCGGGCCCAAACCGATTGCATGCTTCATTCGATCGGGCCTAGGCCAAATGCCCATTCGGTCGAGGAGGCCGAATGAAAATCACCAGTCCGCCTGGCCGACTTCTCTCTTCGGCTTGAGCTCGGCCGAAATGCTCCATTCGACCTAGCGACGAATGGTCCATTCGGCTGGGCCGACCGAATGGAGCATTCGGCCGAACTGACCGATTGCATGTTGGGTTGTCACCGGCGACCACTCGGTCAGCCAGCGAATTGGTCCATTCGGCTAGGGCGGACAATGTGCTACTTTTGTAAATTTTCAAAATCGTACAATACATGTCAAAATCATTAAATAAAATATATTATTTAAAAAAAATTCGCGTCGCATGCAGGCTCTGAGCCGCGTCGGAGGCGGAGATGCGTGGACGGTGTCGGTGGAGACCGAAGGCGGCACACCTTGGTGGAGATCAAAGCCGGCGGCGTGTAGGCAGAGGAGCAAGTTGGAGGTGTTTGTGTTGGTCTCCAACGCATGTCACCGGAAGAGCCTTTTCTCAGATTTGGAAAACACTACTTGATTGGTATCATCAGGGAGATAATTGCCGTAATTTAGGGAAACGGCATTTGCCTTTTTTAGCGGACAGAAGTTTCATGTTTTCCTCTGCTGGCGGAGTGCGGTCAGTCAAGTTAAATTACTAAGTGCACACTAGATTAGTCCTAACCATTAAATTTAGTTTAGTGGATCTAATCACACGGTAGTGATAAGCTTATGTACATTTTGTGGGGTACGTTTAGAGAAAATTGTGTTTGTTCTTTTATTAATAGTAGAGATTAGAGGCTGAATTTGTCTCACATCCATCACAGATATGGAGGTCTATCCTCCAAGGTCGTGATGTCCTAGTCCAGGGTTTGATTCGGTGTATTCAAGACGGACAGCGCTACGCGTCCCCGGGGGATATTTGCCCCCGATCTCCGGGTCTGGAGCCGTCCGATCAAAACTTTTAAACCGTCCGATCGAACCGTCAAGTGAAGCCATTGCCCGCCTTTGCTACGTCGCAGCAAAAACCGTTTCAGAGTAGCAAAACAGAGGTCGGCCGGGAGTCGCGTCTGGCGCCAGCGAGGAGTCTGCACCATCGATCTCCTTCACGGCCGCGGAGATGAGCCGTCGAGGACCATACTCTACCCTCTGGTCACCTCGCACCTTATCCCGCCGCCAATCTTATCTTCTAGTGGGGATCAAATCCTCTCAGGCGCTCGATTCGCCAACGGCGATGTCTCCAATCGGCAGCAACATAATCTAGCCAAGCACACAAATCCTCCAGTGTTTTTCAATCAAAATCCTGAGGAAGAACCTTCGGCACCATCGGTAAGCTCTAGATTAGGTTTCCACCATTTGTTGTCCCTCTGTTTTGCTACAATCCGTTTTCTGGGCCAATCTGTTTGACATGAGTAGCAAAACACAGAGTAGCAAGTAGCAAAACACAGAGTAGCAAGTAGCAAAACACAGAGTAGCAAGTAGCAAGTACCAAAACACAGAGTACCAAAACTCAGGCTCACAGAAACGATGTTGTCATCGTAGCACCGCCCATGTAGCAAATCCCAGCCGCCCGTGTAGCAGAGCCCCGCCTCCATGTAGCAGATCCCCGCCGCCCGTGTAGCAGAGCCCCGCCTCCATGTAGCAGATCCCCGCCGCCCGTGTAGCAGAACCCCGCCTCCATGTAGCAGATCCCCGCCGCCCGTGTAGCAGAGCGCCGCCTCCATGTAGCAGAAGCCCGCTGCCCATGTAGCAGCGCCGCTGCCACTTGTAGCAAGCCCCAAATTAAACGCTTGTAGATGCGCCACCCGTTCCTTGTAGCGTCTGCAGCTCCTTGGAGCAACTCCGATGTGAGCTGCCGTCGTATGTGAGCCCACCGTGGTAGGTAGAGCGCTGGCATAGATAGCAACTCCCAAGGTAGTAAGTAGCAATTCGGCTCCGTGGTAGCAGAGCTTGCCTTGTTGGTAGCATCTGGCCCTAGGAAAACCAGCGGCGGCGGCGCCGGTGGTGGGCGAGCTGGGCATCACCACCACCTACGCTGGCAGCACCGCGACACCCGCAACACCTACTCGCGGTGGTACCACCACCAGCTGGCACCACCGGCGTGGGCAGCACATGGGGAGATGGGGAGGATGGCGCCGAGATGGGGATCAGGGTGATGGTGAGAGAGAAGTCCGGGGAAGTGGCGGCGACTCGGGGACGGCGGCGGCAGGAAGGGCGATGGTTAGCGGCGAGGAGATCCATGGAGTGAATGGGGGAAAAGGACGAGGGCAAGGTGGAAGATGGATTGAGAGATAAGGCACGGTCGTGTCGTGGGCCCACACAAGAGGCGCGTCACGACTCACGGGCAAGAGGCGGGGGATGCGATCCCCCGGGGGAGTCGTATCATTTTCCATTCAAGACAAGAACTATCAACATATAGTCACATAACTGGTTGTCACGGAACAGTTCGCTTTGCCCAAATTTTTTTTTGACATAGAACACTTAGTATTCCATTAAGATACAACATAATCGCCGGTCACATCAATAGGAAAGTCCGTTGTCCATATGGAATAGGCTCCGTGAATTTCACCTGCACCCATGACCGCAAGCTCATGTGCCGGCCCCCCTAGTACAACCTCTAGAAGTGTACACCACTTTAGCCTCTAAGAAATTCATGGAGAGTCTAAACTTCATGTCACTAATCAGGGTACCAATTGCAGAGAATGAATAGTTTAAAGACGTCATAGCATGCTTTAGATTGAGACAGCCTGTTTCAAAAACCACTCTGCCAATTTCCAACTGTTCAACAATCTGCATGATCTAGATTGGCGGAATTTCGCAAAAAAAATAAAAAAAATCTACATGGCGTTAGAAAGTGCATTGGCTTCAGCATGCAAGGCATCTGATATCATTATGTAGAGGCCTGGCCGCAGCAACACATATATGATATATCCATCGAGTTGTCCCTGTCAACAGCACCCCAACCACCATTTCCTGTGTCTTCGTGGAAGGATACATCCACATTCATCTTGATAAAATCTGCCGGCGGGGCTTCCCATCTTTTAATCTGGTTTATAATCACAGTCTCCTTCTTTCTCAGATATTTGGTCCATTCGTCTGCATATCTTCATGCATTGAACTGGAAACTTTCCACATTTTGGTTATTCTCACCGTGATTACCTCTATTCCGCTCATGCCACCAATTCCATAGGAACGAAATTGACAATATTTTTTCTCTTTCAGCCAGATTTAGCACTTCTGTAGCTGTTCGGCACATCAACAACTTCAGACGTACATCCTCCAATATAGCATACTTCGCTTCGCCCCATTGTTTCAATAAAAGATGACCCTCCTAAACTAGTGAATTGATAGATGAGATATCTATGAGCTGGAAGGAGGGTATTATTCGGGAATGTTTCCTGCCAATGGACACCTCGGTAATATTGATCTATGTACTGTCAATATTCATGCACTAGTCAACGCAATCAAAAGTTTAAATTGATGAAAAAAGCTACTAGTGCAATCTACTTATACACTTTAACACCCTCTCTCACGTGTGACGGAAGAAGTCAGCACGGGCAACCGGAAGAAAGCGACGACGGGCGAAACTCACGGCCTATACGTGGATACAAAGGGGTCAATAACAATTAGGATAAATTTGCGAAAGTCATGACCAACTCGAGACCTTAGGCCTCGATATCATGTCGAAAGTACTTATGTAATAAAAATCCGAACTGATGAAAAAGGCTAGTGTAATCCACTTATTCACTTCAACATTGTACAAGGCGTCAAGATGTTTTCTGGACTTGGAATTTCAATAGCAGGGGAATATTTTCCATCAGATCTCCTGTGCTGCCAAAATCTAAATACAACAGGGAGAATTATTTTGAGGGAAATGCTGGGTCATCAAACTCTCAAGCTGAAGCTAATGGATGGTGCTCACCATGGAGGACTTCGGTTCCGTTAAAGATCAGGGTTTTTCTTTGGAGGCTTGCACAACAGTCTTTGCCTACTGCCGATCTGCTGGAACATAGGAACATGTCAAGATCGAGTACACGTGCAATCTGTGAAGCACCTGATTCTCGGAGGCATTCCCTAATTGAGTGCAACATGGCTGGTAGAGTGGTAGTGTATGGGCACTCTCTGAGTACTTACCAGAGCAAGAGCTACACAATTCTAGGAGTGTAGTTTTATTTTCGAAGGAAGGGTTTCAAATTTTGAAGCTCACAACCTATCTAGACATATGTTATCACACGGAGCAGGCCGTCATTTGTGACTGGGAACTCCTTATTCTCATACTATACCTATAAACATTATAGTTAATCAATAAAAGTCTAGCAGGTTAACTGGTATCTTCTCTAGTGCTAGTGCACCGACAATGTTGGGCTGCATCTGCTCGCCATCGCCATTCATGGTTTGGTGTGAAAAGGGCTAGTGTAATCCACACCAAACCATGATTGGATGATTACTTGCTCATTATTCTGTAGTTGATGTAGAGATGTACTGCATTAGGAGGACTTTTTGTTGTGTAATTAAACAGGAAAAATGCGAAATAGTATTAAATCATGAGCATGTGTATGCATGATATGTAGTAGAATGTAGGCCGATCAGCAATTGTTAAAATAATGATACAATGAGTTAAATCTAACACGGTCCAAGGGCATTGTAGACATCACTAAAGTGACTTATATTCAACAACTAACGATTACTTAGCAATGGGTTACAAATTCAACCATAGACCAAGTTTGATCCCAAAGTACAACATAGCTTGTTAATATGTTGTGGCATCACCACATCAAACACCACCTCAAACACCAGTACCACAAAGTTGGGCTAAGATCTTGGCACAAGAGTTCTCCTAATACGTCTTAGCAATATCATCCAAGGTGCTTGGGTCCATGAATATGATAGAACGCTCGACATCCTCCTTCTCCTTTACTAACTTCTCCACCTCAAGTGCAAGCCTCTGCTCTTCTATCTTCTTCTCCTTTGCCAATCTTTCCTCTTCTAGTGCAATCCTCCGCTCCTCCACCGCCAATTTGTACCGTCACTTCTCTTCCTCCAACACTTTGAGCTCATTTCACCTTGCAGCCTTTTACTCTTTGCGTCCGTCCGCCAATGCTTTTTTGGCCTCAATGATAGCATTGAACTCATCCTTGTAGGCGTCGACACCTCCTCCCTTCTTTCTCTCTTTTGCTATCTTGGCACCCTCTGGCTTCCTGTTAAGGTCTTTTGCTATCCACGACAGCCGCGCACGTCACCGGCCTAGGTGTGGAGGCGACGGAAGGCGCCTTGCAAGCTACCGTGGGCGAAGGAGCCTTCCTATTCTTCTTTTTGGCCGTCGCCTTGCAGAGAGCTTTCATAGCCTTTGTTGGCTTTCGCGCCCACGGGCCGCTCAATACTAGAGCAAGGGGAGGACGACCCGCCTTCCTCGTCGTCAATGAGGACTTGCCGGCCTTACCGGCGGCCTTGGCCTTGGCCGACGATAAGGGACAGCGAGATTGGGCGGGAGAGTGGAGTGGCTCGGCGGGAGAAAGTGTAGGGGATTTTTTTGCTCAACCGTTTGGGTGCCGAGCATAAATGAGAGTGGAGGCCGAATTTAGAGAGAGCTCTCCAATTTTTGCTCATATAGGGTCGATGGCTAGGCGCGGTTTAGATATATCTAAAAAAAAATTGCTCATCAAAAGGTTTTTAAAAGTTTGGCTAGAGATGCTCTAGTAGTGGTTGTGGAAGCGGAAAAAAAGTCTTGCATCTCCAGAGTCAAGTAAGCAGACGTCTCCCGAGAGCATCTCCACTCGGGGCTACCCAGGAGGCTGATCCGGACGTTGAATTTTGGTCCGAACGCCGAAAATTGGTCAAGTCGCGTATCCAAGGACCTGTTTTCGTCCGGATTTCGGCGTGTTTTGGTCCGGCCTCAGCCGAACCAGGATCCCAGATGCCTTGAACGCCGAGACGGCGAATTCGACGAGTGGACCTGCCTAGTCAGCATATATTCGCCCTTATTTATCCAAAGTTCGCCCATATTCGCCCAAATTTCGCCCATATTCGTCCATATTCGCCCAAAATTCGCCCATAGACCATATTCGCCCAAAGTTCGCCCAAAATTCGGGCATATTCGCCCAAAGTTCGTCCGTATCGTCCATATTCGTCCAAATTTCGCTCAAAGTTGTCCATATATACCAGATTCGTCCAAAGTTTGCCCAAAATTCGGGCATATTCGTCCAAAGTTGGTCCGTATCGACCATAATCGCCCAAATTTTGCCCATATAGACCAGATTCGCCCAAAATTCAGGCATATTTGCTCAAAGTTCAAATATCGCCCATATTCGCCCATAGTTCGTCCATATCGCCCACATTCGCCGGAAGTTTGTTCGTATCGACCATATTCGCCCAAAGTTCGCCCAAAGTTTGCCGAAATTTGTTAAATTTTAGCCAAACATAGAAACTCCTCAGCGAGTGAAAAACTGAACATCCCATGCCGAAATCAAGCTTTTCGTTCGACTAAAAAAAATCCAGATTTTAGCCTGGATTCGCCCAACGAGCAGAGACGCCGTGAGTCCAGAGTCGTGATCAAACTCTGCCAAGTCGATCCTCGTCGTGTCGTTCTAATCGCAAGCACAAAACAAAAAGGTCCGAGAGGCGCAAGCACGAAACATGTTCTAATCGCCAGCCCCGCCCCCAGATTCTTCGCGCTCGCGCCTGTCTACTTCTGTAGCCAAGTACCGCCTCAACCCCCGACGCCGAACTCCGGGACGCGCCGCCGCAAAACGCCCTGCCCCGATTCTAGCAGCCGGCAGGGCCAAAGCGTCGGGAAGGCAATGCCGCGGAAGTCGTGGAAGCCCAGGGGCGGCCCAGGACGTGTCGCGCCCGCGCCCACGCCGGAGCTCCAATGGAAGGCCCTAAACCCGAACCCCATCCCCGCCGAGGTCCCCGAGTGCTCCTCCCGAGCCACCGAGGTCCCGGACGACGTTGCCTGCGTGGACATAGTGGAGGTGGAGCGCCTCAGCCTCGGCGTCCCCGCCGCCGCTGAAGATGCAGAAATTGTAAGAGAGGTGTTCGCACGGATTGGCGGGGAGGAGATGGAGTTGAGCGAGGAGGAGCTGCGCGCTAACCATCAGATGCAGGAGGACGAGGTGATGCGTCGTTTTCTCTCTCTCTCTCTCTCTCTGAAACTCGGGGACGACCGATCTTGCTGTTCAGTACTGTAGATGGTAATGCAAAATCGAGTAGCTTCACTGCATTAGAGAAAACATAAACTAAATGAGTGGATCCTTTAATAGATCACCATAGTGAACTTTATGATTTTTGTCGTGGTGCATTGCCTACTGATTTTTGAGGGACAAATGTGAGGGCCATATGAGAGAACAGATATCCTATTGTCAAGCCATGCCTGCTTTTGTGCTAATTTATGTGGTTTTGGGTTGGGTGTAATGGTTTGTGACATTCAAAAGAAAGGAACGGGAGAAAAATATGATGCCAAGATATTTCATGACTGATGAAAGAATTGAATGCTATCCAAAAGCAAATCTTCAGATGCATTCCCATTCTTATTTTGCTTTTATATCTTGTTTTTTTTAATTGGACGTATGTTGATCATTTATTTCAATCTGATATAAACTAAGCTTAATGCTCAGATATTTGCCTTGGAAGCAATTTTTGGAGACAGTCTAGTCATTTTGAACAAAACAGAATGTCAACGGTCTGTCCAGGTATGTCCATCACAACCAATTTTCCGTCCATATTCTTGCCTGTAGGGGCAAGGGCTTAATAGGTTATTGTTGTTACACAGGTTCATGTGCACATTGAGATCCCAGATGGTATAGATGTATCGGCAAGGCTCGATTATGGCACTGGAACATTAAATTATGGGGGAGTATGTGATGGTGATGCCTCTGATAATCTTGTTTACAAGTTCAGAGTTGAGCATTTGCCTCCAATCCTACTAACATGCTACCTGCCTCCATCATACCCGAGTCATAAGCCTCCCTTTTCACTATCTCCACCGAATGGCTGGACAAAGTGAAGATTTCGTCATTATGCCAAATGCTGGATATGATTTGGGAAGAGCAACGGGGTGTGGAAGTAGTATATCAGTGGGTTCAATGGCTCCAAAGCTCTTCCCTTTCTCACCTAGGGTTTAGCGATGAGATAATTTTAAGCAAGGGTGATTTAACCTGTGATGAAGATGGTGGGGATAAACGTGCTTGTCTTGGTGATTCTGCACCTGATGTTATAATTCCAAGGATTATGAGATACAATGATGATAAGCGTCACGAAGCCTTCTTACATGATATTCATGATTGCATGATTTGTTTCAGCGAGTCTCCTGGTAAGCCTTAGTTTTCTGCATAACTGCTTGTAGTGTAATATAGATACTTGTACTGTAGGAGTCTTGAGCTGTTTTATATACAGCGATTGGTGTGTGCTGGCCTTGTGGTTGTATGGCATAGACTTATTTTGGCTAGATAATACCACTCTACATTCAGTTTTCCCCATTACCCAATGCATGATTCTTATTCTTAGAGTTGACTAGATACTACAACTGCAACATCGTTGTATAGATGCCATATTAGAGGTTCTCATTGAGAAGCAACTTTTTTGCCCTTCTGACTTCTGAGTGGAACTGTGCTTTTTGTAAAACACTAAAAATATACTGCAATGAGGTATTCACAATTTCCATGTCCAGATTGGATATTTTCCATTTTTGTTAACCCTTGGTATGTCTCAATTATTGTCGCTTCTAATTCCAATTCATTACTTTGCTATATTTTATAAAATTCATCACTTCACAGGTGTCGATTTCATCATACTTCCATGCCATCATTTCTTTTGCCGGAAATGCATGCAAACATATTGCAAAATTCATGTCAAGGAAGGATCAGTATTGAAGTTGACGTGTCCTGATACAAAATGTGAAGGTGTTGTTTCTCCTAATATATTGAAAACACTTCTGGGGGAGGATGAGTTTGAACGTTGGGAAAAATTGCTTCTTCAGAGAACTCTCGATGCCATGAATGATTTAGTTTATTGTCCAAGGTGCGAAACTGCTTGCTTGGAGGATGAATGTAACGATGCAGTGTGTCCAAGTTGTCTATTCAGCTTCTGCACGCTTTGTTCATCTCACCGTCATGTGGGGAAAGAATGTATGACTGCAGAGGAGAGAATTCGTATGTTGGAGGTAGGAGGATTTTATCTGACATATATATTTAGCTAATCTTGGATATGGTTAAAATGTGGGGCTGTTCCAGTACTAATATATATCCACTAGCAAACAGATAAAACGAGAATCTTGAAACGTGACACTATTTTTGGATTCAGTGGGACAACAGCGGAATCGTGATGGCAGTAGCAAATTACCTGAAGCCGCAAATAGATTGTAACACGGCAGTTAATCATATTTAATACATCATCACTAGATAATGTTATAGTATGTTGCTATCAGGCTATTTGTCTCATAGTCTCATCAGCCTCTGGCTCAGGGTGAACATATCATGTCTTGCTGTCCCCCAGTGACTGAGTTTGAACTTTGTATCCAGTAAAAAATCCAGACACATTGATAACATTATCTCTACACTAAGAGGGGCACTTGTTGTTCTAACTATAGGCTAACTTGATATATATCTAAGCAGACAAATGACAGTATTATTTATCCAATTCGCACATATAAGTTGCCTTTTGTAACTAATAGTTTAGTGTGTTTCACTGCACTTAATGGCTAGTTGTTTTAGTGTAGATGTAGGTGTATTTTTCTTTCCTTCTATCTACATGTGCTGGATGACTATGCTAAAGACAATTTTCATTTCGACCTTTGGTAAAAATGAGACCTATATTCTTTCTGGAGAATATCTGATGTCATTTTGTTCTGTTATGTCCTTAGTTCTATGTATTTTAAACGATCGATGCTAATACTAACTTTCCTTTGTTTGGTGCAGGAACGGCTAAAAAAACGACAACTACACAGCGATCAGAATCAGATAGATGAAGTCCGCAACCTCCAGGCAATTATGAGGGACTCAAAACAGTGCCCACGATGCAAGATCGCTATATCTAAGATATCAGGATGCAATAAGATGACCTGCTCGAACTGCGGGCATTACTTCTGCTACCAATGTAACTTTGCAATTGTTGGATATGATCATTTCAAGTGAGTTCTCATTTAGTGATATATACATATATATATCTTTTTTCTCATTGGCATAGCTGTGCCTTGACCAAAAAAAAAATCATGTTGCTTTCAGACCGGGTGCATGTGACCTGTTTTCTCAGAAGGAAATCGAAATCTGGGAGGCGCAAATGAATCCAGGGAGGCGGGTTCAAGCGGACGCTCCAGCTCCTGCCCCATTGCCGGAAGGACGCTATCGTCACCCTTGTCCTACATGTCGCGAACCAACTCCAAAGGTAACATGAACTAGTATTTGTTTCATAAAGATATCTTAGACAAGCAACCAAAATAATTAACAAGAATGATGCAGTTGCCTACCTTTTGTTTCTGAAACTGCCAGTTTCCTCTTTTGCATCGAAAAAGCAAACGAGAAGTGTTTCCTGTACAACTATTCGTGGTCAGTTCATTTTTTGTAACAGAAATGTTTGCCACTAGGACTTTTTTACTCTCTTCCTTGCGCTTTTACCTGCAGGTAGGATGATTAATTGTTGCCATCGAACTGCTTATTCCAAGTTCTGTTACATATATATGTATATAACTTTCACCACTCATGGCTATGGTATAACTTGGACAAAGAAATTGTTTATTGTCATAGTTTAGTTCAATTATAAAAGTAGATCAGCGGCTGATCTCCAAGGCATAATTTCTTATTGGCTTGAACCATCCAATGTCTGAACCTGCATGCTGCGAGTGAATTCTTAACTGCTTGAAGCTGTGGCTCTTCTTATTGTTTCTTTTTACATTGCACGGCACAGACGCCTCATGATTTGTTTTTTACTTTGGCCGCAGATTGCAAACAATAATCACCTCTCGTGTGGGTCATGCCAGACGCAGTTCTGTGCATTGTGCCGGAAGACTGTCCAGAGAACTTCAAAACATTTTGGTCCCAGGGGATGCAAGCAACATACTGCAGATCCTGACTGACAACCTTTTTGGGGGAAAAAGGAACTGACATATGCGCAGCACCTCAACGCCAGTGCAATTTCCAGAGGTTCTGCTCATGATCTGCATATATACCCGTATCAGGATACAGGTTCGGCGTTTCCAGCATTTTGCAGGGAGCTTGATTTTCAAGTCCCCGACTTCTTGTGCCGTAGTTAAGATCAACCTAGAAGTACTATCTGCACCGAGACAGGATATTACAAAGTATACTAATGAGGAATTATATCAAGAATGTCAGTTTCTTGTTACTTCTCAGGTTTCCCGTTGCTTTGTTTGCCCCCCTCTTACTTTTTGCACATAGCTATAGGACGGAGGTGGCCATCACAGCCTCTGCTGCCTGTCATCGCCTCTATTGGATTGAGGTGATTTCAGTGGATTTTATGCCGGCTTGCAATCGGTCTGTAAGAGGGCGCGCTGTCCCATACTATGATTTCACATAGCCAAATCTAAGATTGCACCCGTAGTGACTTAGTGAGACCAAAGAATCACCTAGTACAATAATTATTTAAATGTCTTTGTTCTTAATGTACCATCATTCTTTTGCGTATAAAGAACGCAGGGTAGCTAAAAGGACAATTCTCTTAGCGGTAGTAGGCCAAATCCTTCTCTTATGAACTAAAGATAACCATGTAATTTTCAGTGATCCATTCATTTTGTAAAATAGTGTATTTTAAATTTTGTCAAGTCAAACAACATAAAGAAAATATATTGCATCTACAGCACCAAATTAGTAGTACTAGTATATTTATTTATGTATTTTTTGGATGTTTGAGACTTTTTATGAATTGGTCAAACTTTTTTTATTTTATTTTCAACAGTAAAATAGAGTTATTGGTTTGATCTAAAATAGATTTATTCATCGAACTTGTTACTTGTTGAAGAACTTGTGAGACGTCGGAGCACACGTAGTACCCCTCCATCCAAAAATAACTGACGTGAGTTTGACTAGATTCGAATGTATCTAGACGTATTTTAATGTATAGATATATATTCGAATCTAGACATATCTAAGTCAGTTATTTCTAGACGGAAGGAGTATTTCCGTTTACCATTGACTCAATGATGTTTAAAACTTCATGGAAAATTCACCTCCGTAGACCCGTGTCGATCGGCAAGAACAAACTCATGCTGGATTTACGGACAAACTTATTACGGGCTAAATTTACGGACAAACTGGCCTCACGCAGTCGATGAAATCCGCTCGTTTGCTCCGGAGAATGCTCACGCTGATGCACCACGCCTTTGCAACATCAGTTCGTAAGAAAACATAAAAAAAGGTGCCCGTACGTAAATGTAGCATTACTCGAGTAGGAATATGGAACTAAACTCAAATAATGTTTGCCAGGCGAAAAATATGCTGCTACGTCTAGGTAGCCATCCTGCGATGGGGATGGAAAGCTCCACACAATGGCCTGCTCCCACTGTGCTCTCAGCGACTGACCACATAGTGCCGCACTCGATCGAGACCCTGTTCGCGCTCGATGTGTAGTACGTACCAACGACCTATGGCACTATCTTCCCTCCACATGTCAACCAATGTAAAAGACACGTGTCGAACAAAACGTGTGGTAGAATATTAATGGATTCATGCAAGAGGTGTGAAGAAGCGAAAATTAATTTGTTGAACGCCAAAATTTCCCCGGTAGAATATTGTAGGATTCATGCGCTGGTTCTTAATGATTTTTCGTCTACCTACTACAATAAGCTTTACCGCGATAAATTTTGCCCAGCTCAGGTGACGAAGGGGTGAGGATGACGGCACGTCTTTAGCTTGTGGTGCTACTGTCTGTAGTCGCCGCTAGATAGCCCAAGTATATATTCATAATTTTATTAATTTTAGGTCTTTGTATACTGTTGTTGATGATTATTAATAAATGAGTGAAATTTTTGCAAGAATTTTTTTGGAGATGTGGATTAAACGTGTATGATTTTGCTTATATAATTATATCTACACCATATCCTTGTTCATGCTACAACCTTCGATATGATTTAATTATCTCAGGTATACCTGGGCATGTTCCGGGCCGGGCCGGGCCTGACAAATCCCGCCGTGCAAACCCTAGGCCCGAGCCCGGCCCGGCCCGGTTGTCGGGCCTGAAAACTGAGCCCGAGCCCGGCCCGTGGTGCACATAATTCTTCGGGCCGTCGGGTCGCGGGCCGGGCTTCTCCCTAATTTTCAATTTCCTCTGGCCCAAGCCTGGCCCGAGCATCCTTCGGGCCGCAATTGTGAAGCCCAGGCCCGGCCCGTGGGCCTGAAAATCCTGGCCCATTGGCCTTTTTTCGGGCTGGCCGGGCGGGCTGCCCATGCCTAGGTATAATATCAGGTTCACATAAAAAATTGTCGAAACCTGCATTCAGAGGGAGTAGTTGGTTTGGTTTTTATGGTAGCATTTTAGATCCTTCTATTTGAGAAGATCCTCCTTAGATGAATATTAATAATCTTTACTATTTTCTCCAATCCATAATAAGTGTGGGTGATTTAGTGTTATTTTAGTACAAAGTGTGTACTACAACTTCGACATTTATTTTGGATTGAAGGGAGTATTAAATTCAAGCTAGTATGGTTATCATTAAAATTGCCCCTATTGTTGAGGGAAATTAATGAACTGTTGCCACCTGTAAGTAAAATATAACGATTCATGACTTTGTTCCTACTGATTTGATATGATCTCGCCGTCGCTCCCATGATCTGTCGCCGGTGGCGGAGCCAGGATTTGAGCAAGCCCCGAGCCAAAAACTAAACTAAAAAAACTTCGATAAAAACCTATGTAATGGCACAATTTTTTATGCATAATTCTATAGATGTAGATGCAATTTTAACTCAATTGTGCCTTTTTGTGGGCCAAAAAGACATTGAGACACTGCTTTAAGTTAGTCAATTTCTTCGGTTTGAGAAGTTGCTGATTGACTTGTTGTAATTTGTTGATAACACAGAACACAAATTACGAAATCACTGAATCAGTTCAATTCTAGACAGTCCAAAACGCAATTCAATCGAGCACATAATCATTTGAAAATAAATTATCTATCACGGAGGGGAGTACTAGACAAGTAGAATCTGGACTAGGTACTAGGGTGTCAAGTGGGATTCCACCTAAATCCCACTTGACACCCTAGACTAGGAGAAGCCAAGTTGTAGAGACAAGAAGTCAACCTGGCGCTCGTTAGCTTGAGACACACCATCAAAAAAATGCAGAGACGCAGCACTCGAGAGCGACGCCAATCAATGGTTGAGCTCGCGGAGGAGGGCGGGACCGCTAGAGGGAGGAGATGGCTAATCAGCAAGGCATCAGAGGCGAGTAGCGCGAGAAGAAGGGCAAAACGGCTAGGATGGGGTCTGGCCATCCGGTTGTCAAGCTTCATGCACTATCTAACGCAACCAAAAGTCCGAACTGATGGAAAGGGCTAGTGCAATCCACTTATACACTTCAACACCCCCTCTCACATGTGACTGGGAGAAGTCAGCACGTGCAACTGGAAGAGAGCGACGGCACACGAAACTCACGTATAACTCAAGAGGCCTATACGTGGACATAGAGGGGTCAATAGTAATTTTAGGATAAATTGCGAAAGCCAGGACTCGAACTCGAGACCTTCTGCTCTGATACCATGTCAAGCTTCATGCACTAGCCAATACAACCAAAAGTCCAAACTGATGGAAAGGGCTAGTGCAATCCACTTATACACTTCAACACCGGTAAGCCTGTGGGATTATGCGTGGCGGCGCGCGATTCCTGCCGCTACGATGTTAGGGAAAGAATGGTTTTGTGGCCTTGTGGGTACCTCGTTTTATGCTCGTTTCCTCATCGCTTCGGTCTGGCCTATTGGGCATCAGCATCACGGGGCAGAGAAAATGGGCTGCTGCATCCCAGCTGAATCAAAAATATCTATATAGATAATAGGCCGGACAAACTACTACGCCCCGGGCCATGGCCCTGGTTGCCCGGGGCGTGGATCCGCCTCTGTCTGTCGCGGATGGCCGACGACAAGTAGTTCTGCCTGAAGGAGATCCAACACATGGCCCTTTGACTCTGGATCACCGCCGACTTCTCCCCTACTTCGCACCCGTCCATACCTTCCTCTAGAGGCGTGTTTGGTAGCCTGCACCTGACATTCAGCCCGGCCTAGCAGTGCCAAGAGGTGGGCATGGCCAGACGACAATGTGGCTTGGGCTAACATCTGTTGCATGTTTGGTCACCTAAGTCGCATGAGTTGGTCCAAATATGCAACCCGTTTGGTTGCTCGATGCAACCAACTGTTGTTTGGTTATCTCTTACTTTCCTCTCATTCCACACACAAGAGGGATACACTCGCCTCTTTCAAATTTGGTCAGGTTACCACACAACACATGAACACACAACGTAACACACAAAACTAGGTGATTAACACAAGTTCATAGCTACTAGAGGGTAGGTTTTAGTCAGGTGCATCCCATGCCGCCTGACACATAGTTAACGATAGGGTACACACCCATGTCACCAAAATAACTAGTTCACTACAACAACTAGTACTGGTCACCAACATATGTATAACAAAGTTCATCAACGTCTTCCACACCTGGTTGTCGGAAGATCACTAGCCTAGCCTTTTGCAAGGGATCAGTTCTTTGTGTGATGTTGAAAGCCCTGAAAGAGAGTGACCTTGAAGCTCTTCTACTTTTTGATGAACTTGAACACGAGGACATCGCCTACCCAAAGCTTGAACTTCCGAACGAATTTCCTCTAGCCTTTCATGAAGAATACCTCGCCCCAGTACATTTCCAGCTGGACACCGTACTCACAGAAGGTGTTAGTCTTCAGCAGTATAGTGTAAACTTGGTGCCTAATCTGCAACATCTTCACCACTATTGTATTCATGAAGACAGGGAGCATAAGAGTAGACATGTCTGAGAATTTGATATGGATGAAGAAGCGATGAGGGAAGTCATTAACAGTGTGGTACCCAATCCTAGGACAACGGCCCTGCGATGCCTCATTTTCCTTCTCAGCCACAGTATCCAGCAGTCGAGGGAGTCTGGGCCTCGCTTGTTCGACGGGGATATCTCGGATGAAGTTCTTGTATCCAGGCATAGGAGTGACTGTAATTCTGCAGAAGGTGTCCCAGTCTTGCTTGGGTACCTTGGCATGAACAAATGGTCAGAGCATAGCAACATGACCAATGTTGATCACTGACAACCAAGGTAAGCAATGGCAATAATATCAAGTACTCCCTCCGATTCATATTAAATATCGCTAAATTAGATGTATCTATCACTAAAACATGTCAAGATATATTTATTTCAGCGATAATTAATATGGATCAGAGGAAGTACTTTACAATGCACACATACATAGTTACGCACAGATGATCTGCAAAAGGTTTGTAGTATTTATCTATGTTGTTCACTGATAAACAAGGCAAACAATGGCAAGATTAGCAAGTATTGAACAATGTGCGTTTACATTGAACCATACAGATGATCTACAATAGGGTATATGTACTAAACTATGTAATTAGCAATTTAGGCCTTTGGGTTTAGAGATTGCCCGGGCTTTGTAATTTTTTTGGGGTCCGCTACTACACGTGAAGCAAGCGAATCAATGACTAACAGGGATAGCAATGGCATCATGCATGTGAAGCAAGAATATCAAGATAGTATTGATCCATGTACAAGGAATTAAGATACATGCTAATCAAGAAAGTAAGCATGGAAAATAGTGTAGATCTACGAAATTGAGACAAGAGGGGGAAAACCCTTACCGGCGGCGCCATAGATGGCCTTATCGCTTGTACGAGGCAGGAGGAAAAAAAACCTTACCTATGTCGGTGGCGATGGATGCCGGAGCGGTCGTGGTCGCCACAACCAGTCGAGACGAACGGTGGTCGCTCCATGAGAAGCAAATCCCGCCGGGATAAAAGAAGGTAATCCAGAAATCCCTACCGGCACGAGGTTGAATACTGGCGGATAAGACATCTCTTGGCTCGACCACAGAGCCCCTCGATGATGGCCGCCGTCCTTATTGCATCCATGTTCGGCACGAGGATAAACCCCAACTCGATCCACATCAACTCCATGGCAGCAACCGCTGCTACCCTTATCCGAGGCTCAAGGAGGGCACGAAGTCAGGGTCGACCGATGTGTCCACACTCCTCAAACCACCCACCCTCCCACCTCATAGTCATTGGCGGCGCGGGCGTTAGATCGGGCACAGGGGGAGGCGAAGCTTGCAACCAGAAACTACCCCATTTTAATGAATTTCCCTAATAAAATAGGGGACGATCCATGAATTAATCTAATTAGCAACTAAAAAACACTTAGATGAAAACATAATAGAAAAATAGGAAAAATGGAGGCGGCGGCATACGCATTTTAGTGTAAAAATACAATGCAAATTTAGACAAATTTAAGTTAAATTGGAGATTTGACAGAGTTATTCAGTAGAATTGTGGTGATGTATGCAGAGATCAATCGAGAATGTGTTGGAAACAAATAGTTCTGACGAGAACATATCTCTTCTGACATAATATTTCATCCATAGCGGTAGGACACTGGTTTGTATGTAGCATGGCGCACTTGCGAAAAGGACTCGCACGCATGCACGTCACGATAGGACCGCACACCACACCACAAACGCAGCAGAAAAAAGAAGCCGGCCTACGATTCCTTCTTTTCCCCCTTCTCCTCCTCCAGCTTCCTTGCGACCGCCCTGTGCTCTCTCAACCGTTACAACTAGCTCCAGTCCTCTCTCTCCCTATCTTCGCCATTAACGCTAATTACGTCTTCTCATCTGTGATTGCTTGGAGACTCCCAGATAAATCCTAATTACTACTTCCTCCCTGTACATACACTTATCAGTTGCCGAATAAAGGCACAGCGCAGGGTCGCATATACGGCCTTCCTTTTTTTCGGCTGTGCTTGCGTCCTGAGTTCTGAGTCTGACTCGGTTCAGAGCTTCCGTCCAGAGGAAACGGAGGCGGCGATTGCTCTTGGCGGCGCAGGCGCCAAGGATTGGTTTGGTCACTGATTAAGGTATGGTTCTTCTCGATTTCCTATCATGTAGTGGAGGCTCAGATGGTCATGTTCTTTAGGTTAGGTTTCTCTGTTCTTCCCTCAAATAAGGAAAAAAGATTGAACCGTCGTTTGTTTTTCATGCCTAGAGCGCACTGTCAGAGTCTTTCTTTTTCAGTTTTTTCTTCTCTAGTTAGAGAATCTCCCCAATTCTCAAATCCTTGCTTTTTCTTATGGTGATTTCTTTTGATGGCTGTTACCAATTCCCCCGAAAGCATGGCCCTGCTGCGTGTTTCAGTTTGGGCTTCACAGGGCTTGGTGATATTTCCGTGCTGCTCTGTTTCTCCTTCAGATATCTGTCCACAACTAGCGAATTATTGTGACTTTGGTTGGCTCTCTGCCATCGTTGGTTTCTTTCTTCTTGTTATGGATCAAATTCATCATCATCTTCTTCATTAGGCTACCTATCTATCTATCGAAGCTTCAATCATATGCTGTACTCCCTCCGTCGTCCCAAAACAAACAAGTGACTTGAATTTGTCTAGATTTAAATGCATCTAGACATGTTTTACTGTTTAGATAATTTAGACAAATTCAAGTCAATTATTTTGGAACGGAGGGAGTGCTATGTTAAATGCTAAACAGTCTGAACTGTGGCAATTCAATCATGTTTGTGATGTTCGAGAAAAAAAGAACCATGTTTGTGCTCTTGCGAAGGATAGTGGTAGGTAGGTGAATGTTTGCCCCATACCTTCATTTCGGTCCTCATACATAAAGTTTATTAAGTACTTTGGAAAGGATATTCAACGAATGATTCGAGTACCTTCTAGCTATGGATGTTTCAGTTTCACCAGTCGTCCCTAGCTCTATGCTTTGGTCGGCCGCTTACCCATTTGGCAGTACTATCAGAGTTCCGCGCTTCATGTATGTATGCAAAAATATTACTGTACTGATGCCGCTATCGTACATTCATACTACTAGTACATCACAAAATAAGTTTGTGCCGACAAACTGATGCCATTAGACGGGGATTAAAGGTACAGACTATTAGGAACATCGCATTCGACTGCGACGCGCTTCGCTGTCTTCCCTTCTCCTCCACACGTCTGTTACTGAACTTCCGTTTAATTATGTTGAGAATACGCAGTTTGGTACTCATATCTCTGAATTTGGGCAGGTGTCCGCAGAGGATCGGACGGACGGTCGATCGGACGCTGGGACGGTGTAAGGATGTTGACCAGAAGAGTGCAGGGATGCACCGTTCTGCTGCTGGTGTTTCTCCTCTCGAACCTTTCAGGTATATGCATGTTGCGTAGCGGTTTGCTGTCGGTTCATCGGTAACAATCACGTTTCTTTCTCTCTCGCTTTCTGTTTGTCATTATTGAGATTCCTGGTGTGACCTTGAAATGCATCGCCATAAAGTGGAGCAACTTTCATGGATAGTAAGTTTTAAGCTGCCAAATGCTACTCCCTCTGATCTATATTAGTTGACTTCAATTTAAATATATCTAGACATGTTTTTGTGATAGATACATCTAAATTGGAGTCAACTAAAGTCAACTAATATGGGTCGGAGGGAGTAGTACATTCTAGGCTGCAGTTGGTCTGCAATTCTTTTCGTGTCTTTAACCTTTGGCGCCGCTCCGATGCTGGGCTGAAATCACTGCAGAATGTGCGTAGACTGTACAGTACCCACACTGAAAACGTGAATCTGCTTGAAATTCTATTGTTCTCTCCGTCCCCAATCTGTTACCTGTCCGAAGTCCGACACGATTTCCTCCTGTTTTTTCTGCGATTTACAGGCAGTTTCTCTGAAGAAGCAGCAGAGGAAGAAAACAGCAAGAGGCGGTCGCTGGCGACGGGGCTGTTCTGCGTGGCGATACAGGGCGCTGACCCGACGGCGCTGCAGACGGGGCTCAACTACGCGTGCGGCCCCGGCCACGCCGACTGCTCCGCGATCCAGCCCGGCGGCAAGTGCTACAAGCCCAACGACCTGCCGGCGCTGGCCTCCTACGCCTACAACGACTACTACCAGCGCAACGCCGCCTCCGGCGCCACCTGCAGCTTCAGCGGCACCGCCACCACCACCCCCACAGACCCCAGTAAGCACCTTGCTCTTCACTTCTCCACATTATCTTCTCCTCTTCCGGGGTTCTGATTCTTCCGTGTGGTTCCTCGTTCCAGGCTCGGGGCAGTGCGTCTTCGCGGGAAGGTGAGCACCGTTTGTTGGGCAAATCTCAACCTCGCTGCGAATTTACTGCACTCTCTGACGAAGTTCAGATAACTGACATCAGTGACATGTACCGTGCAGTTCCATGGCGGGAGGGTCGAACTCGAGCACGCCGGGGGCGAGCGCCCTTCCAGCTTCGTCCCGCCGTCGTCCACGTTCACGCCGGGATTCACGCCGGGCTTCGGGAGCCCCGCCGGCTCCTTCAACCCTCTGCAGGACGCCGCGGACAGCCTCATGGCCGGCGCGCGCCGTGCGCTCTGCATGCTGGCGCTGCTTCTGCCGCCGCTCTTCTTCTTCTGATCAAACGCCTCCGGTCGATTGTACATTGTACTGCATGGCATTCGTTGTTGCATTTTACTACTAGAGACTATATATGATGACAGGGAAGAGCACTAGAGTATCACAATCGTCTTTGCATCTTTATTTTTTTACTTCAGAAGTAACCCATTTGTGGGTGTATATGTCAGATCCTGTCTTCTAATACAAACTTTTATATATGTATAAATCATTTCTGGAGATCACGCCTTCTTGTTTAAATTTCATGGACGCAAGAAGAAGTACATGTATTTCACACAATACACATGAGATGCATGTATCTACTGTTGGATGTATATGAAGCTACATGACAGGGGAGAGCACTAGAGTATCACCATCGTCTTTGCATCTTTATTTTTTTTACTTCAGAAGTAACCCATTTGTGGGTGTATATGTCAGATACTGTCTTCTAGTACAAACTTTTATATATGTATAAATCATTTCTGGAGATCACGCCTTCTTGTTTAAATTCCGTGGACGCAAGAAGTACATGTATTTCACATAATACACAAGAGATGCATGTATGTATTGTTGGATTTATATGGATTGTCAGCCCTATAGGCTGACAAATCATAAGATTTTAAAGTCCAGGTATCTTGCGAGCTATAGGCGGACAAAGTTTAATCCTACATTAATATTTGGGAGAGAGTTTCAGTACCTTATAAAGGAGCTTCCACTATCTTGCGAGGCGGACAAAGTTTTGTCATATATTGTTAATTGGAAAAGAGTCGCAGAAGCTTTATTGCGAGGTGTAAAGTTTAGTCCTATATTGTTAATTGGAAAAGAGTCGCATAAGCTTATAAAGGAACTCCCACTGCGTGAGTGGAAAGATAAGGAGTTCATGCTCACTTCTCCGCCGCTCTCGCACGCGCGTCACGCTGCGTCATGTGAATCAAATTAGAAACTTGTTTTGTGTTCATGCTCACTCCTCCGCCGTCACATGAATCAAATTAGAAACTTGTTTTATAAAAGTCTAAATTTTAAACGGTGCACCAACTGTTTGGGTACATGTCAACACGAGTGTGCATGTTCGACGCTCGTCTTCCACCGTGTGACAGCACAGTCGGCTCACCTCGCAGGATGCTATACGGAGACAAAACAAATTTGAAACTAACTAGCTCTTACTTGCTTTCTGTCTCTCTCTCCCAAGTTCATCTCTATTGTGTTGCTCTCTAAGGTCCGGGACGTCCGGGAGAGTGATGATCCACAAGTATAGGGGGTGTATCATAATACTTTCGATAAATAAGAGTATCGAACCCAACAAGGAGCAAAAGGTATTGACAAGCGGTTTGGATCAAGGATTCACTGTAAATACTACCAAACGGATTTTTAGAGGTTTTTGGTAATGCAGATAAATAAAGTGTGAGTAAATAAAAGATAATAATAATAATTGCAGCGAGTGGCTCAATCCGTTCCTCAGCAAAGGACAAGCCGGTTGTATTACTTATGATGACCAAACGTTTTCGATGACACATGAGAATATTGTCAAGTGCTTTCGCTTCATATAGTCGATTAACCTTCACTGGTTTGAATAAGTGTTATGGGGATGAAACTATGCTAATGTACTACCCCAACTTGGACTAATACACACGTATGATTATACCCCTTGCAAGCATCCGCAACTACAAGAAAATAATTAAGATAAAAATCTAACCACAACATCAAACTCTGAGATCCTACACTCCCTTATGCAATGGTTTCCTAACGAGGGTTTAGGTTTCTGTTACTCCGACAACCCCATAATTAGTAGCCAAGTACACAATGCATTCTCCTAGGCCCATAAAGGTGAAGTATTATGTAGTCGACGTTCACATGACACCACTAAAAAAATAGCACCACAACATAGATATCAAACCATTAAATATTACTCAATATAATTCCACTACTAACAACATAACTTCTTCCATGTCCTCAAGAACTAAACGAACTACTCACAAGACATTATATGGATCAAGATCAAATATGAAATAATGATAAGTAACAATTTTAACATGAACAATAATCCAATGGTTTCACTCAATAGCATCAACTACAACAAGTAATCAACACCGAGAAAGTTTCCCCTATGAACTACACAAGATTCAACCCAATTGTTACAACGGTATGGCGTGGTGGTGATGGTGCTGGTTGTGATGATGATGATACCGATGAAGCCCAGCTCGATGAAGGTGTCGATGGCGATGATCTCCCCTCTCCGGGAAGGAATTTCCCCAGCGGATTGCTGCCTGCGGGAGAGCTTTTTCTCTCTCTAAAGTTTTTGCCCCGCAGAGGCGGCGGAATATTTATCTGATAGCTTCCCCCGTATTAGGTTTTAGGATGGAAGATATATGCGAAAGGGCGACGCCAGAGGTGGGCCAGGGTAGCCACACCACCTGGCCGCGCAGCCCAGAGGGGCCCGCGCCTAGGGGTGGTGTGCCCCCCCGGTGGCCCATCTCCACTCCCTTTTCTGGCTACCTCTGTCTTCTGGAAAAATAGGAATTTCCATATATTTTCTGAAATTTTCTGATCTTCGGAAATATTGCATCTGGACAACGCCTTTTCCAGCAGAATTCTAACTCCGGCAGTTAATTCTCCAAAAAATATCAAACATGCAAAATAGATGAAATAACATAAGTATCATCTCTAAATATGAAATATATCAATAAATAACAGTAAAATATGATATAAAATAGTGATGCAAAATGGACGTATCAATGCCCCAAGCTCAGACCTCGCTTGTCCCCAAGCGAAAACTGAACTCAGTAAACATGACCATAGGTTTATGGAGTGAAGTATCGATAAAGAGAATACGGACACGAAGCATCATATTTATCAATACACAAATCATAATAGAAAGCAACTCACTCTTGTATAACTTAACTTGCAATGAGTAAGGGAGTCACAATAAAGGTGCACATAGAAAATCATAATTGGTAATAGCAAACTTTGTTCTTGGTCAGAGAATAATTAACACATCATACTTATTTTTTAGCTAAGCTTTTATAATGAAGCTTATATTGCAGGAGTCTCTTGCTCAAACATAACAGTCTCTTCACCAACAATGATGACTTTCAAAGTTATATTTATTCGGATAATAGCATTGTGCAAAACAAGGAACATAAGAAACAAGATTGAATAAATCAACATATAGATGATTGAATCACAACAACTCGAATGCTTGCTTGAGATAGAGAGGAATAGGCTTACTGAATCAACATAAAAGTAAAAGATAGGCCCTTCGCAGAGGGAAGCAGGGATTAACAAGTTTTATAAAGCTTCCAAAAATTATGGTACTAATTAGCTTTGAGCTCTCATTACCCCTATCATAAGCATCTTGAAGTGATTAAGGCTAATGTGAGGGAAAATATGAGTTATATGCTTGACAAATCACAAGTTGAAAATCTCATGCCCCTTGAATACGAGTACCGAGACCTCATGCTACTCAACTTTGGTCCTAGGTAAGTTCTTGTCATTGTAAGTATATGTGTATCATAGAGAACCGCCAACGGGTACCCCTTTCCCCATGACACATGAGCTATCCCGTACCAAAATGACAAGGCAAACACACAGTGGGCATCTCAGCAATCTTTTTATTTGCTATTTGCATAGTTTTTTTATTGAGGATGCTTCATAGAATGCCCACTATGATTTTGCTGCAAGTTTCCACCATGATTAGGCATGGCTTAGGCTGGCCGCCCAGGCGTTTCTCTAACACATATACAAACTCCATGGACTTACAATCTCCCATCTTATTTCACACCGACGACATCCATAACAAAAGAACATGATATCAACTAAATAGGAATAAGTGCAATGTTCAAAGCGTGCCCCATGACAACATGGTTTTGTTAACTCCCAACTTACAAATTGCAAGCATATAATCATCATAGATGGTCACAATAGTTCAAATTTATTAAGTGCAAGAAAATAAAGTGTGCCATCAAGTTCGTGAGAGCTTTACTAACTAATTTCCTCATAACAAAATTTTTAATTTGGAAGATAGATAAAACTCGACAATTTGCTTGGAATAGCAATGATGCTAATAGGTGGATATGGTGGACACAAATGGAAAATGTTTTGGTTCTTGGTTTGGATGCACGAGAAGCATTCCCTCTCTATACAGGTTTTTGGATAGCCAGGCTGGGTAGCAAGCATAAGAGTTGAGTGAAACAAGCAAGCATACATGTGATAGAAACAATCATGCAATCTTCCTTGGAAGCACAAACGATCTTAACTTGAGAATAATAAGCTTATGAGTCAATCAACAAAGAAAGATAATGAAATAATATACCTACAAGTACGTTTTATCTTTTATACTCAAACCTCAAAGTAATGTTGCTACTGACCAATGCTAAGTTTTCCAAAACCAACTAAATTTACTTGATGCTCCTAAAGTGATACCGACACTAATAACAAGATCAATCATATAAAAAAATTGCAAACTAAAATAAGATGTGCACAAAGTAAATGATAAAACTTCTCATTAATATTCCATAACGGCACTCACACCAAGGTATACATAAATAACCAACTAAAGGGGAGATACTTCCACACTGCAAACCATCCTATATGATAACTTCTCTACTCATGATATGACTCTACTAAAAAAGTAAAAAAGATAACAGATAATGATGTGATACCGCGACACTCTACCAATCTTGGAACAAACCAAGGTGATGCCAAAACCGATGACGAATTACTCCTTCGATGGTGGTGAATCCTTGTCATCATCAGACTTCCAAGGTAAAGGCTCCCCATCAACAAAGGACGACTTGGTTTCTAATATCCTGAAACTAGCAGAAGAACTTATGTGTTTAAACCTAGCCTCATACTCACAGTTTTGATTTTGCATGTCGTAGAGTTGTGCTTGTAATTGGTTGGTGGTCTGATGGAGTGAGAGAATAGCATCCCAAAGCTTGGCAGTCTTCTTCTTATGCTCGGCGATAAGTTCTGAACATATCTTATGGATGATGTCCACTTTGCGTTCTGCCATCTTCTTGTACCTAAAGACTTCTTGCTCCAGCGCTTCCATCCTATCCTCCAGACTGCCTTCTCCTTTAGGGCCCCAAACCTCTTTTATTTGTACCTTCCCATCCTTGAGCAACAACTCCTTGGGATGGATCTTCAGCTCACTCATGTACGGGTTGAGGATGTCTACGGAGGAATTCTCCTTGGGTGATCCAGAAGAAGACATGGTGGCTCGAAAAAACCGAAATTTGCTGATGTAAAGCGGATCGGGAAAACACGATGAGAAAACGATACTGGACCTCGGGATTGGGGGTATATATCACAAAGTTTAACGACAAAAGGAAGGTACTGGCAGAAAACGGCTCGGAGACGAACTCCGAGGCGGCCACACCACCTGGTGGCGCGGCCATGTGGGCCCGCGCCCAGGGGTGGTGTGAGCCTCTCGGACTCCGTTTTCGTCCCTCTTTCGACTCATGATCTTCCATATTAAATAAAAACTACAAAAATATAAGTTGGAAGTTTTTTCTGAACTTTTTCTTACCAAAACGGTTACCTATTCGAAAACAAACTCTGCAGATTCCTGAATTTGGTCTTTAATAAAATTCTTCCGAAGTCACCATTTGAATAATATCAATATCTTCATTATAAGAATCTCCAAAAATATAATGTTTGAGCCTTTGATCATTCACCACTTGTGTAATGTTCTCTCTCAATGAAGAATTTTTTATTGCACCTGAACGATACACCTCTTCAATAATAAAGGCCCCTTCCCATTTTGAGAGTAATTTTCCTGCAAGTAATGGCTGCATCCAGCAACTGCTGATAAGTTTGCTTATTAGCTAACCTTAGCTGCATTTTCACAAATGGGTTTAATCCATGCAGAAACGCTTCTTCCGCTTCTCTTCGGTGTTAACATCCTCCTTAGCATAGCGATACAGTTGACTAAACTCCCGGATATACTTCATAACACTAGTATATCCCTGCTGAAGCTCCTCAAATTCTCTCCGCTTCAACTCCATAACACTCTCCGGAACATGATATTCACGGAATCTCTGCTTAAACTCCTCCCAGGTGAACCCCCTTCCTGGTTGTTGTATGGCTAACTGATTATCCCACCATGATGTTGCAGGTCCAGTCAGAAGATGAGTCGCATACCTCAATTTTTCCTCATCATTGCAACCTACAGTCTTCAACTTTATTTCTGTATCTACTAGCCAATCTTCTGCATCCATTGGTTCAGGGGCTGATGCAAAAGGTAACGGCCTTGCATTCTGGAAGTCGGAAAGACTTACTCCTCCACCTTCAGGTGCCCTCTGATTTGCTCATCCCAACAGCTCTTCCATGAACTTGTTCTGGGTCTCTTGCATCATTTGCATGCACTGCATAAAATTCTGCTCCATCAACGGCCTCATTGGTGGTGGTGGCAATGCTCCCTGATTTTCTGCATCTGCATCGGCCTTCTCCTTGGCCTCTCGCTCCATCCGCTACTGCTCAGTTTTGATTTCTACACCCGTATCCATGACCCTCTAGTCCTGCAACATAAAGGGAATACTCATAATTACATCATGCACATGTGTTTTGAGCTCGACTTTACACACAGAACCAGTCACACAATGAAGATCCAAATAAAATTCAAATATGCATTTCACATATTATACATAATATCATAATAGTACAAAGTCATTACAACGTATACCATATAGATATAATCACAACACTACCTTATTTATCTAACTATCTTATTTCGTAGAGAACAATACACGATACTTGATACCTCTACATAGTTGCCTACTTCTAGTAGTAACTACGCTCATCATACATGCATGATGTCCAACTGTGATGACGTGTTGTTCGTCGCACAATTTGTAAAACAAATGGCCTTCCAGAAGGAACATACTCAGTATCTGAAGTGTCAGGACTTGAGTTATTACTCAATCTGAGCGCATTGACTCCCTCCAGCTCAACTGAAAAGTCTTCAGAAACATATTCAACATTATCTCCCGTTTGCACCTCCTGAGCTTCATTCCTTGAGTTGTCACCAGGATACGCAGATCTTGCTGCTTCCCAGGTGCTCCTTTGGGCAAGATAGTTAAACACTAGATAATGTATATTCCCTGGGTTTTGATAAGATGTTGATGATTCAAACACTCTCTCCTCAGGTTCTTCTTCTTCATCCTGATTATCTATCGATATCGCATTTATACTACTGTTACTAGGGTTAATTCTTAAACCCATCCAGCTAGATTGTCCAACATTTCTGTCAGAACCATCTATGGACATTTGATGTTCATGAGATCCTTCATATGATCCCCTTCTCCAACCATCAGAATTCTCAATAGGAAGTTCTGAATCAGAACCATCCTCGTAACCACAATGGTACTGCATACCTCATATCCATAGTAGGATCATGTATAGGTTCAGGACTTGGTGAATAAGGATATGGTACAAAAGATTCAGGATCTATAGGTATATCCTTAAAGATAGGTATTGCACTACTACTACTTGCTTCCTTTTCCAACTAGAATGTTAACTGCTTCCTCCTTTCCGGATCAGTTAGATCCTCTAACATGTCATTTTTATCTTCGACAATCACTTGATGTGTCTTGTAAAAAGATGCAACGAGTGTTCGGTATCTATCCATAAACTTGGAAGCTAACTTAGGATGCTTCTTAACCAAAGTAAGATGATCCGGCATTGGCTCCGAGTCTATAGAATCATGAGGTATCACAGAGAATGTGCTACCTTCTAACTCCTTGTGGCATCCCGCAAAACCACTACTAGAAAATCGCGTTGAATTTGTGCATTGCATCGTCATCATCATATGTTGTTTGTCAAAAACTATGTTCGCAAAGCCCGTTTTGTTTTCTAAAAACGCCCCGTCTTTTATTCAAACGTCAAAACCGGGTCCCCGGATTATTTTGTTTTGTCACGGTCGGATTACCAAGCGCTGGTTGAAATAAATAATTTAGTTATATTATTTTAGTGGGGCGGTCGAGCAATTGACAACGACCACCCGGAAAAATACAACGGCCCACTCGTAAATCCTAAAACTACCCAACTTCCTACCCACCCTTGCCTCCACATCACTCCGCCAATCGAACATGCCACCTCACTTTTTTCTCTTCCCCACCCAACCACCAACCGCCACATCAGCCTCCACTCCTCTCTCCCTCACCCACCCCCCCTGCAGCCAGACACCGCCTCCCTACACGCTTAGCACGCCCGTACGCGCCAGCGCTAGATGCCCGTGCCAAGCCAGCAGCCAGCCGCTGGGACCCACCACCGGCCTCTCTCCCTCACCACCTAACCAGCCTACCCACGCGGTTAATCCCCCTGACCCCAGGCCCCCACCCGCCCACCCACCAAGCACCGTCCCACTCCCCACGCCTCCCTTCTAGCCTGGCCTACCCTGCCCCACCAGTCCACCTCCGTTCCCCGCGACGCCTGACGTCCCTCACCTCCCGCCTGTCTCCTCCTCCCTCACTGGCCAAGCTGCGCCCGCCTCATGACGGGCCGCCTCCTCGGCCGCTCACCGCCCGTCAGCGTAGCTCCCCTCCGCCAGCTCGCCCGCGTCCTCCTCCCCCTCCTCGCTCCGGCGGCCAGCCCGAGCTTCCCGCCTCACGTCTCTGTCTCGCCCGGTAGCGCCCGCCTCGCCCGGCACTCGCTCGCCAGCTCCTCCGTGACCGCCGAGCGCCGCAACCGCCTCTGCTACCTCCGCCCAGCGCCCCGAGCCGGCCAGCCTCCGTCCGTCGGACCCTCCCTTGCGCCGGGCCGAAGCCGCCCTCCGCCGCTCCGGCCCTGCGTCCCGCCCTGGGCCAGCCTCGCCCGCGTCCTCGCCTCCGCCGCCTTCGCCTTGCCCGGCCCCTCGTCCACCTCCGGTGGCGCTCGGCCTCGCCTCGACCCCGATCGACCTCCTCCTCATCCCTGGACACCTCGTCGTCCGTCCCGAGCATGCCTTGACGCCGAGCCCTCTCCGTCGCCCGCTGGGCTCCTGCTGCCCGTCGTCGCGATTTCCGCATGACCGCCTGTGGGCCTCTTGCCTTGTCGATGCTGCGTGGCCTGACACTGTGGCCTTGGTCATCGCTGCAATACATGGGTAGCAGGTTATGAATGAAGATAGATGTTACGGTGAAGGTGTAGACGCGGAGATTCAGTGCAAACCTCGTCCCTTTTCACCCTCGACAAGAACGACAAACGGCCAAGTAACGCCAAGATCTCAAGAACCCGAGACGGAACTTCACGGAATCAAGGCGTTCTTGTAGAAGACCGATCCGCCGTGCGACAAGATCTTCACGGATCCGAGACCGAACCCGACCCGCCAAGTTCTTCAATCGGATCCGAGGACACGAGACCCCGGTGCGACAAGTACTCGACCGGACACCAAGTTGCATCCCGACGCCAAGACCGACCGACTGCAGTCGACAAGATCTGCATGCGACAAGAACAACCCCGACCCGGAAGAATCCGATGCAACCCCGGCACCGAACCGAGTACTCCTTTCCGGACGCCGAGACCGCTGAGAACCCGGATGCGACAAGATCTACCCGTTGTTCGAGAACGTACCGCCGAGACGAACCCGTCGAACCCTGAACCCTGAGACCGGACCCCGAACCCCGGAACCCCAAGATCTGCCGAACCCTAATGTGTGAACCCCTTCCCGAAACCCTATTTTATAATATAATACAACTTGTCGCATACTAATTGGTCATGCATGCATACTTGTCTGTGGTTTGGGGGCCCTATGCCAATTCACCTAATAATTAAATATGGGGCCCATATGCGGGCAAAACTAGTCTCATATTGGCCTCATTTAAATTGATGTAGCGAACCGGTGCTATCTTTCACCATGCTAAAACAACATTTAATTTGCGGGGGGTTCTAAATAACTCGAACCATCTAATTAAATGTCGGGGCCCCGGTTCCGCTTAATATGACCTTATTGCATCGCTCTTGCCATGTCATCCATCATACATGCATCATGCCGATCTTCTTCTTCCGTTGTATTAAATAGTGCATCCGGTGTTTCTTCTAGTGTTTTGCTTCTTGGCGGATAAGGCCGTTGAGTTGATGTGAGCCGCCCGATCTTGGTTGAACCTTCGACAATGTTTTCGGTGAGCATCTTCCCTTTCTACCTATCTTACTTTTATAGTATTTATTCCCTCCTGTTGATCTGTTGCTATACGTATTTGCGATGCTCTAGTTTCGTATTCGTCATATCCCGCAGCCTTATATTTGCCTTGGACACATCCTATTACTGTTGTTTGGTAGATAGTTGGACTTGCGTCGTAGTCGCTTGCTCAAGTGCTGATCGTGTCGTCGATTTGCGATTGTTGATGTATTGCCGCATGTTGTTGTTGGAGATGATTCTAGTTTTACTTACCGTTCATTTTAATTCTGTTTAACAACTAAAATTGAAATAAGCAGAGGCATTGGTGGGTGATAGAAAATATTTGGTTTCCGAACGCCCACTTGTGTCCCGTAAGACCCCGAGTACTTGATACATGTTCCTTGATTTATCGCGCTATCCACATCCGGAGGTATATGGGACCCACTGAGCGAGCTTGATTCATCATTTCTTGGGGCCACAAACTAGTTTGAGGTTTTATTTACGATCCTGTACTTATGCCATGCTACTTATGTATTTACGTTTGTGCGAGGAGCACACTGTACTATTTAGGTAAGCGTAATGTTTTCGCGGTATCGACAAGCCCAGCCACACTTTCGGGTTCCCGATCGTTTCTGACCATTGCATAAACCTTGAGTCCGTCTCGGATCTTGCTTCCTCGTTCGGGATCTACTCAATGGGGTGGCCCCTGAAATATTTCTGAATCGTGATTGTTCGATCGTGAAAGCCTCGTTGGGTTTTGATTTGGTTTTCGAGGTTGATCGGCGTGTGTTGCTATTGGTGCACCGGGTAAAACTTTCTGGCCGTGTCCGCGGATATGGGCGACTTGGAGCACGATATCTCGATCATAGACAAGCATAACTAAAGTTTATTGCTATAAATTTGACTTTATAATGACTAGTAATCAGCTTCACTATAATGGAATGGCTAATAATACTGCCCACAATTGCTTGTTTGGATTGTAAACTGCGACCATTGTACTGACTAGTAAGTATTACAACTTCTAGCGGAATGGCTGAATAAAAGTACCAACAAGCTGCTGGGTTTAAGGGATATCTCATGCTATTCATATCTGATTAGTAAGTGTTGCAACAATAACGGAATGGTTAACTAAAAGTGCCAACTGCTTACTTCATCAGGACGATTATCTAAACCGGACTAGTAAAGTGTCGCAACTATAACTGAATAAGTAAAACTGCCAACGGTGTGAGTTCCTCGGTTGACTTCCTCGATTGGACTCGACGGGGACACGCCAGGATGGGTTTGTTTGATGGTAGCATCAGGTTGGTTCCGAATAGGTCTTTCTTACCCTCTCGATTGGCCTTGATTGTCGAGTCTCTATAGGTTATTTAGTGCATCTTCGCTGCCGCTCGATCCACCATACCTATGTGCGAGGACCTTGAATTCTAGCCTCGCTGTCTTGGCCTCGATCTTGACTCCTCTTTTCCTTCCCTTTGCCGGCACCTTTTGTTTAAGCAGGTTTTGAGATCGACGCCGTTAGCGAGGTTACCCTTCCGGCTTGGCACAGGCGGATTATGGGCGCCATTGGTTATTCTTTAGGGCTCTTAGCCCCATTTGCATCTTGTCCGTGGCGGACGCTCTATCGCTTTCAAGGTGATTTGGATCTTTGTATATTATATTTGTATTCTTGACTCTTTGCGTCATTGTTGTATATATATACATTACGTGGGTCCCATCGAGGACTGTTGTGTAATGTTATTACCGTTTTCCACCATGCGAAAGTGCTGGTGAGCACCTTTGAATCGTTTCTATGCGAGTTTGGTGAGTTTCTAAAACTTGCATAGGGCCGATTCGAGGTGTTCAGTGGTATCGAGCCCGGCGGTTGTGATACCCCACAAGTCCGACTGTAGGATAACCTAGCTAACGGTCGGAAGTAGAGTGTCAAAACTATTTTTGAAAATCGGTTGGATAGTTCTGATTAGGTCTGATTTTACTCCTTACCCCTCTGCTATTCTCCTCTTATCTCGACGTGTTTTGAATCTGCTCTCTTATCTTTTCTTCGAGTCCAGGATTTCTCGTGGTTGGGTTCCGTCGTACCTTTAGGGTTTTGCTTCCTTTTTTTGATAACGGTGTGCTACCATCCGGTGTTCAAGCTGCCTGAGGAATCCGTCTACGGTGTTACCATTCTTTGTTCCTTGATTGTGCCTTCCGGTGTTTTCCGACGCGACGACATCGCTAGACCCGTGCGAGTCGCATCACTCCTTTGTTTAGAACCTCGCTTGGCGAGATCTTGATCTAATTCGAGAATGGTTGCACGCTTTTCCTTGATTGTGCGGAGTAATAGTTTGGAGTGCGTGATGGATTGGCCCCATGCCGACTACCCTTTCTATTCGCTTTTGTACATTGAAGTTGATGAGAATGCATCGGTTCCCTCTCTCCATCGAAGTTAGAGGTGGCTTTATTTGTTGATACCTCTACCTTCGACCTGTTGTACCCGGAGTGTTCTTTCGACGATCACGGACAACGACCTCTTGTTAGTGGTGTCGCGAGGATCTACACGAAGCGAGGAGATTCAGATCGCCGATCTTCCTTCCGGTACCATGAGGCGGATCTCGAGGGCGAGATCCATTGTTAGTGGTGTCGAATTGTGGCATCCCGCAAAACCACTACTAGAAAATCGCGTTGAATTTGTGCATTGCATCGTCATCATCATATGTTGTTTGTCAAAAACTATGTTCGCAAAGCCCGTTTTGTTTTCTAAAAACGCCCCGTCTTTTATTCAAACGTCAAAACCGGGTCCCCGGATTATTTTGTTTTGTCCGCCGTCGGATTGCAAAAGCGCTGGTTGAAATAAATAATTTAGTTATATTATTTTAGTGGGGCGATCGAGCGGGAATTGACGACCACCCAGTAAAAAATACACGGCCCACTCGTAAATCCTAAAACTACCCAACTTCCTACCCACCCTTGCCTCCACATCACCGCCAATCGAACATGCCTTTCCTTTTCTCTTCCCCACCCAACCACCAACCGCCACATCAGCCTCCACTCCACCACTCTCTCCCTCGTACCCCACCCGGCCATTGCCGCACCGCTGCCCTCCCCTACACGCCTAGCACCGCCCGGCCAAGACGCTACGCGCCTTCCGCGCCCGGACGCGGCCAGCCCGGCCAGCCAGCCCCACCACCGGCCTCTCTCCCTCACCACCTAACCAGCCTACCCACGCGGTTAATACCCCTGACCCCAGGCCCCCACTCGCCCCGACCCCACCCGCAGCACCCCGTCCCACTCCCCACGCTCCCTCTTCTAGCCTGGCCTACCCCGGCCCCACCAGTGTAACACCCTTAGAATCGGACCTATGCAAGTTTGAACAAAATCCGCCAAACCCGCATAGAAACGATTCAAAGGTGCCCACCAGGCACTTTCGTGCGGGTGGAAAACGAAGTAATAACATTACACAACAAGTCTCGATGGGACCCGAGCAGATATATATATATATATAACGGCGACTCCATGAGTCAAGAATACAAATATAATATACAAAGATCCAAATCACCTTGAAAGCGATAGGCGTCCAACTACGGACAAGATGCAAATGGGGCTAAGAGCCCGAAGAATAACCAATGGCGTCCATAACCACCGAAGCGGAAGGGTAACCACCTAACGACGTCAATCTCAAACCTGCTTAAACAAAGGGTGCCGACAAAGGCAAAGGAAAAGAAGGAGCGTCGATCGAGGCCGGTACAGCGAGGCTAGAATTGGCGGTCCTCGCCTACATAGGTATGGTGGTAAGGCGGCGGCATGCACTAAACAACCTCTGAGACTCGATACAAGCCCGCGGTTATCGAGAGAGGGTAAGAAAGACCTATCCGGATCAACGAAGCTAACACCAAACAACCCATCCTGGTGTTTCCCTCGAGACCAAACGAGGAAGTCAACCGAGGAACTCACACGGTTGGCGGTTTATTTATTCGATTATCGTTGCGTAATTACTAGTCGGTATAGATAATCATCGATAAAGTAAGCGATGGGCACTTTAGTTAACCATTCCGTTATAGTTGCAACAATTACTAATCGGATCTGAGATAGCATGAGATAAACCCAAAACCCGGCTTGTTGGTACTTTTAATCAGCCATTCCGTTGTAGTTGCAATACTTACTAGTCAGTCGATTGGTATGGCGACAAGCCAAACAATTGTGGGCGATTAATTAGCCATTCCATTATAGTGAAGCTGATTACTAGTCATTATAAAGTCAAAATTATAGCGTAAACTTTAGTTATGCTTGTCTGGTCGAGATCATGCTCCAAGTCGTCCATATCCACGGACACGGCTTCAGAAAGTTTTACCCGGGGGTGCACCAATAGCAACACACGATCAACCTCGGAAAACCAAATCAAAACCCAACGAGGCTTTCACGACTGAAAAATCACAGGATTCGAAATATTTGGGGCCACCCTTTGAGTAGATCCCTTGCAAGTAAGCAAGCTTGAGACGGACTCAAGGTTAGCGCCAATGGTAAGCGATCGGGAACCCGAAACTCGGGGTGTCGATACCGCGTAATCACTCCGCCTTCCTAAAAGACTGATGTGCTATCTGTCGCACAATTTAAATACATAAGTAGCATGGCATAAGTACAGGATCGTAAATAAAACCTCAAACTAGTTGTGGCCCCAAGAAATAAGACTGAATCAAGCTCTGGCTCAGGGGGTGTAACACCCTCAGAATCGGACCTATGCAAGTTTGAGCAAAATTCCCCAAACCCGCATAGAAATGATTCAAAGGTGCCCACCAGCACTTTAAATGCGTGGAAAGCAGTAATAACATTACACAACAGTCCTCGATGGGACCCTGAGCAGATATATATAACGACTCGAGTCAAGAATCTGATATAATATACAAGATCCAAATCACCTTGAAAAGCGGTAGGCGTCAGGCTACGGACAAGAAGCAAATGGGGCTAAGAGCCACGAAGAATAACCAATGGCGTCCATAACCACCTGTGCCAAGCGGAAGGGTAACCGCTACGGCGTCGATCTCAAAACACCTTAACAAAGGGTGCCGACAAAGGGCAAAGGAAAAGAGGCGTCGATCGAGGCGATGCAGCGAGGCTAGAATTGACGGTCCTCGCCTACATAGGTATGGTGGATCAAGCGGCGGCGGGCAAGATGCACTAAACAACCTATAGAGACTCGATACAAGCTGGCGGTTATCGAGAGAGGGTAAGGAGGACCTATCCGAACCAAAGCGAGGCTATCATCAAACAAACCCATCTGGCGTTTCCCCTCGAGACCAAGCAGGAAGTCAACCGAGGAACTCACACCGTTGGCAGTTTTATTTAATTAGTTATCGTTGCAGCAATTACTAGTCAGGTATAGGTATTCATCCTGATAAAATAAGCAGTGGGCACTTTTAGCTAATCATTCCGTTATAGTGGCAACACTTACTAGTCAGATACAATTAGCATGAGATAACCCAAAACCCAGCAGTTGTTGGTACTTTTATTCAGCCATTCCGTTGTAGTTGCAATACTTACTAGTCAGATACAATTGTCGCAAGCGACAACCAAACAAGCAATTGTGGGCAGTATTATTTAGTCATTCCATTATAGTGGAGCTGATTACTAGTCAATATAAGTCAAATTTATAGCAAATAAACTTTAGTTATGCTTGTCTATGATCGAGATACTGTGCTCCAAGTCGTCCATATCCGTGGACACGGCTTTCAGAAAGTTTTACCCGGCCGGGGTGCACCAATAGCAACACACGCTCGATCAACCTCGGAAAAACCAAATCAAAACCCAACGAGGCTTTCACGGTGAACAATCAGATTCGGAAATATTTCAGGGGCCACCTTTGAGTAGATCCATAGCAGTAAGCAAGCTCGGCGGCCTCAAGGTTGCCAATGGTACATGTTTGGGAACCCGAAAGTGTGGCTGGGCTTGTCGATCAGCGTAATCACTCCGCATACCTAAGCGATGCAGGTGCTCCTCACAATTTAAATGCGTAAAGTAGCATGGCATAAATGCAGGATCGTAATAAAACCTCAAACTAGTTGTGGCCCCAAGAAATAAAAGAATCAAGCTCGTTCGGGGGTCCCATATACCTCCGGATGTGGATAGCGCGATAAATCAAGGAACATGTATCAAGTACTCGGGGTCTTACGGACACAAGTGGGCGTTCGACCAAATATTTTCTATCACCCACCGATGCCTCTGCTTATTTCAATTTTAGTTGTTAAACAGAAATTAAAGTGATGATAAGTAAAACTAGAATCATCTCCAACATCAACATGCGGCAATACATCAGCAACTGTGGCATATGGTGACACACCTCAGCACTTGAGCAAGCAACTACGACGCGCAAGTCCAACTATCTACCAAACAACAGGTAATAGGGTGTGTCCAAGGCCATATAAGGCTGCAAGGGATACCACAGGTACGGAAACTAGAGCATCGCAACACAGATAGCAATAGATCAACAGGAGGGAATAAATACTATGAAAGTAAGATAGGTAGAAAGGGGGAGATGCTCGCCTGAAAACATTGTCGAAGGTTCAACCGAAGATCGGGGCGAAGCTCACATCAACTCAACGGCCCAATCCGCGAAGAAGCAAAACACTAGAATAACACCGGAGGCAATATTCAATACAAGGCAGAAGATCGGCATGATGCATGTATGATGTATGGCATGGCAAAGATGCGATGCGATTAGGTCATATTAAGTGGAACCGGAGTCCCGACAAATAGTTAGGTGGTTCAAGTTGTTTAGAAACCCCGCAGTTTAAATGTTGTTTTAGCATGTCAAAAGATAGCACCGGGTTCGCTACACAAATTTAAATGAGGCCAATATAAGGCTAGATTTGCCCGCATATGGGCCCCATATTTAATTATTAGGTGAACCGGCCTAAGGCCCCCAAACCACAAGAAAGCATGCATGCAAGGTGAATGATTAATATGCAACAGTTGTTATTGTGTTATAAAATAGGGTTTCGAGGAAAAGGGTCACATATTAGGGTTCGGCAGATCTTGGGGTTCCGGGGTTCGACAGGGTTCGACGGATCTGGGTTCGGGGTTCGACGGATGCGTTCTCGGATAGCGGGGGTAGGTCTTGGCGCATCCGGGTCTTCGGGTCATGTTGTCGGTCTTGTCGTTCCACGGCGGAGATCGTGGCGTTCCGGGAGGAAGTACTTGGTCTGGTGTCGGGGCATCGGACTCACCACAATTCTTTGTCGTTCTTGTCGTCGATGGCGAACTTGAGTGGATCGGCCGAATTACTCGAGTCCGCGAGGGCGATCTTGTCGATGGGGCTTTGAATGGCACTCATGGTGCTTGAGTTCGCCTTGGCGTTCCGCGATCGGGTTCCGTGACGGCATCCTCGGTGCTCCTTGTCGAAGGCATCGGAATCCAGTGGCGGAGATCTTGTCGAGGGTTCGGGTTCCGGTTATGAGGGTCGTTGTCGATCTTGGATTGGCGTCGGTGTGGATCTAGTAGATGCTTCATCTATGCAGCAACGCAGTGATCTAGTGCAGACTTTGGTCATCTCATAACCACAAATCTCACACACTCACGCATGAGGGAGTGAAACTACATGGTACTGAAACCGAACTTGGCAGGTTTGGGGCTCACGGCCTGAAGAGGAACGGCGAGCAGAGGCCGAGGGCGCGCGCGGAGACGGTGGTCGGCGTCGCACGGCGGTTGGCGGCCGGAGATGGGAGAGGTCGCGCAGCGCGAGGAGAGCGGGCGTGGCGGCGGTCGGGCTCCGGCGGGCCCGGAGTTGAGCCGTTGGGGAGGAGCGGTTCGCGGGGCACCGATGGCGCAGCGGCGCGGGCGACCGGCGGAGCTTGGGGTCAGCGAGGTGGGTACGGCGGGCGTTGCGGGGGCGACGGCAGCGAGGCGGCTGGAGGCGGCTTGGCGGCGGAGGCGGAGCCTGAGGCGGCCTGGGCGGCGGAGGCGGATGGCGAGGGCGCGACGCCGGGGGCCAGGCGAGCCGTGTCGGGCAGAGGAGCTCGCCGCAGGCGGCAGCAGCGGCGGGTCGCGGGAGGCCTGAGCGGCAGCGAGGAAAAGCGCGGCGAGTACTGGCAGCGGAGGAGAGGGTGAGCGGGCGGCGGAGGCGGCGGAAGGACGCGGATGGCGGCTCGGCGAGACCTGGCGGGCGGGTCGCTACCAGGAGGCCGCATGCTGGCGGCGCGGGGCCTTGAGAGGGCAGCGGGGCGAGAGTGGAGAGGCGAGCGGCGGCGGGATCTTGAGAGAGGTGGCGGAGGTCGGCGGGGAGGAAGCGGACAGGGCCGGCGGGGAGGTCATGAGGTGGAGGCGAGCTCAGGAGGCCTTCCTTGTAGCGCGGGGCGGGCCGGAGCGGTGGCGGCAGGCGGAGGAAGCTAGGAGGGATGGGGAGCTCGGCGAGGAACCGAGGGAGGTGGGGGGACAGACGGGGTCGACGGGCGGTGGTGGTGGGCGTGTCGCGCGGGCGGAGGAGGAAGAAGGGAGAGGGTGGGAGGAGGCAGCGGGGTGGCCCAGGCGTGGGACCCGCGGGGAGGTGGGGCCAGGCCAGGGGGCTGGGCGCGTGAGTGGGTGCGGTGTGCGTTGGGTGTGGGGCCCAGGGCGGTTGTGTGCTGGCGTGTGTGGTGAGGAGAGAGGGTGGGAAGAGAAGAGGGAGTGGCTGTGTGAGGTGGCATGGTGGGATTGGTAGAGGGGAGAGGCAGGGTGACGTGTCAACGTCTGGTTGGCCAGGGTGAGGTGGAGGGTTGGGCTGGGTAGGTAATTGGGTAGGAATAGGATTAGAAGGGCGGTTCAGTGGACGTTTAAAAGCGGGTGGTCGTTAGTCGGGTTGGCGTTCGATTGCCTACTAAATAAATATAAATTTTATTTGATTAAATAACACCGTTTGCAAACCGATAGCGGGCAAAACAAATTAATCCGGTGACCCGGGTTTGCGGGTTTGAATGTAGATGGGCCGTTTGGAAAACAAAACGGGCTTTGCGAAAATAGTTTTATGCGAACAATGCATGATGATGACGATGCAATGCACAAATTCAACGCGATTTTCTAGTAGTGGTTTTGCGGGATGCCACAGGGGGGTCCCATATACCTCCCGGATGTGGATAGCGCGATAAATCAAGGAACATGTATCAAGTACTTGGTCTTCACGGGACACAAGCGTTCGACCAAATATTTTCTATCACCCACCGATGCCTCTGCTTATTTCAATTTTAGTTGTTAAACAGAAATTAAAGTGTACGATAAGTAAAACTATGATCATCTCCAACATCAACATGCGGCAATACATCAACAACTGTGGCACTTGACGACACGCAACAGCCTATCTACCAAACAACAGGTAATAGGGTGTGTCCAAGGCAATATAGGGCTGCACGGTAAATCACAGGTACGGAAACTAAAGCATCGCAACACAGATAGCAATAGATCAACAGGAGGGAATAAAGACTATAAAAGTAAGATAGGTAGAAAGGGGGAGATGCTCGCCTGAAAACATTGTTGAAGGTTCAACCGAAGATCGGGTCGACACTCGCATCAACTCAACGGCCTTATCCGCGAAGAAGCAAAACACTAGAAGAAACACCGTATGCAATATTCAATACAACGGCAGAAGGTCGGCATGATGCATGTATGATGTATGACATGGCAAGGTGCGATGCAATTTGGTCACGTTAAGCGGAACCAGGGTACCGATAATTAATTATATGGTTCAAGTTATTTAGCTACCCGCAATTAAATGTTGTTATAACAAGGCAAGATAAGATACGGTTCGCTACTCAAGTTTAAATGAGGCCGATATGAGACTAGATTTGCCGCATATGAGCCCCATATTTAATTATTAGGTGAATCGGCATAAGGCCCCAACCCACATGATAAGTATGCATGCATGACCAATTGATATGACAAGTTGTATTGTATTATGAAATAGGGTTTCGGAAGGTTCACACATTGAGGGGCTCGGCGTTCTTGGGGTTCCGGGTTGGCCGGTCTCGGGTCGAGGTTAGAGGATCGGTCTCGGCAGGATCGTTCTCGGATAACGGGGTAGTTCTTGGCGTTCGGAGGAAGGGCTTGGTGGTTCGACTTCACTTGTCGGTGCGGTCTCTTGCGGTAGATCTTGACCATGTCGAAGTTCTTCCGGAGGTTTGTTGAGGCCACGGTTGGTGCGGTCTTCATGTGGTAGATCTTGTCGAGTTCATCGCGACCTTGTGGTTCCGGCGATCTTGGCAGTTATCTCGTGGCACCATGTACACCCCTCGAGCTCATCGGCATTGAGTCGGTCTTGTCGTTGGGCATCCCTGTACGGACGTCTGGGTGTTCCGGTTCCATGGACGATGGCGATCTTGATTCAACACCATCGCGGCCTTCGAGGTTTTCGGCTAGCGGAGTCGGGAAGGAGTTCTTGGGGTCCGGGGAGGGAATCCTGTCGCAACCGAGGAGTACTTGAAGTCCGTGATGGAGATCTTGTGACGAGAGAAACTTGGATGGGTCGGCCTTCGGAAGATCTTGGTAGAACTCTGCACGCAACCTTGACCTCTTCACTATGTTTCACCTTGCTGTGCAGACTTGGCCACAAGCATCCAACACAACGCCGACCGCGGAAGGACGTCGGGTGGCGGTCAGGCTTGACGGAGGGGCCCGCAGAGGGACGGCTCGGTGGAGGGGCCCGCCTGGCGGCGATGGTCGGGGGGACCAAAGCAGAGGTCGGGGTCGGGGTGGCCGGCAGCGAGCAGGGCGTCGGCTGGGCTCGGTGGGGACCAGCGGGAGGCGGCGCGGCGGGCGTGCAGCGGTGGCGAGGCGGGCGCAGCCGGAGCTCGAGTGGCGGCAGGCGGGCAGCTACCGGGCAAAGCCCAGCGGAGGAGAGAGCGGTTGGAGGTGGGTGCGGCGACAAGGAGGTTGGGGGCAGCAGGCGGCTTCGCCGGCGAGGATGGCGAGCCTGGCGAGAGGCTTAGCGGGGGGCCGGTGAACATCTTGAGGCGGGCGGGCGGGCCGGGCGTGGCGGCTCGGGGCCAGGCGGGCGTCGGCGGGCCGGGAAGGCGGGCGGTGGCGCATGGCCAGCTCGGTGGGCGGGGAGGCCCGGAGCAGGAGGACGAACGCGTGGGCGTCGCGGAGGAAGCGATCTGAGCGGCTGGCCGCCACAGGCTCATGGGCTGGGGTCCGGAAGACCCGGGCGGGTCGCGGGAGGCGGCGGAGGAAGGGCGCGTGTGGCGCCAGGCGGCTTGGTGAGGCAGCTGTGGCGGCAGTGGAGCGAGGTTGAGGAGGAAGGGCGCGGGGTGGAAGACGGGCGACGGGTCGTGCGGGAGCGGGGTTGGGGCGCGTGCCTGTGGTGAGGGGGCATCGGTGGAGTGGGTTGGGCTGGCGTGGCGTGTGTCTTGTGTGTGTGCACGAGAGGAGAGAGGAGGGAGAGGGAGTGGGGGTGGCTAGGTTGCAGAGTGTGATAGGAGGAGGGGTGAGGTTTGGTGAGGTGGCGCGACGGGGTTGGCCAGGGTGATGTGGAAGGGGGGGCTGGGTAGATAGGTTGGTAGAAAAGGGTTTGGGGTTGGGCCGTTTTGCATTTTCTGGGGGTGGTCGTTCGGGTCGAAACGGCCCGTTCGACTGCCCCCGCTAAAATAATATAATTTTTATTTGTTTTATTAACACCGTCTGCAAACCGATAGCATTCCAACAAAAATAATCCGGAGGCCGGGCTTTGCATTTGAATTAAGATGGGGCGTTTGGAAACAAATCGGGCTTTGCAAAAATAGTTTTATGCAAACAATGCATGATGATGACGATGCAATGCACAAATTCAACGCGATTTTCTAGTAGTGGTTTTGCGGGATGCCACAACCAGGTCCACCTCCCCGCGTTCCCCATGACGCCTGACCGTCCTCACCTCCTCTGGTCGCTCCTCCTCTCCCTCACGGCGCGGCGCCCGCCTCCTCCTCATGACAGCCGTCTCCGGCCTGTCACCCGCCCGTCAGCGTGGCAGCCTCCTCATGAAGCTGCCAGCGTCCTCCTGGCCCCTCCTCCGCTCCGGCGGGCCGCCATTGAGCTCCCGCCTCGGCCGTCTCATCTCGCAGTGCCCTCGACCCTTCCGGCGTCGCCTCATGAACTCCTCAGCGTGGCCGAGCCGGCCCGGTCAACCTCTGCTACCTCCATGCGCCCGGGGAGCTGGCTGAGCCTTTCCGTCCGTCGGACCCTCCCAGCCCAGCCTGGGCGAGCCCCGCCTCCTTGCTCCGGCCCCTGCGTCCCCGCCCACAGGCCGCCGCTGCCCGCGTCCTCCCGGCCTCCGCCGCTTCGGCCCGGCCCCTCGGTCCACCTCCGGTGGCGCTCGGCCTCGTCCTCGACCCCGATCGACCTCCTCCCTCATCGGACACCTCGTCGCCCCGTCCCTGAGCATGCCTTGGACGCCGAGCCCTCTCTCCGCCGCCCGCTGAGCTCCTGCCCGCCGTCGTCGCGAGTTCACGACACCGCTGTGGCCTCTGCCTTGGCCTTGTATGCTGCGCGTGGCCCCGACTGTGGTACTTTGGTCATCGCCTGCGACATGGGTAGCAGGTTATGAATGAAGATAGATGTTCTGGTGAAGGTGTAGACGCGGAGATTCCAGTGCCAAACCTCGTCCCTTTTCACCCCCTCGACAAGAACGACAACGCGGCCAAGTAACGCCAAGATCTCCGAAGAACCCCGGAGACGGAACTTCACGGAATCCGAAGGCCGTTGCGCCGAAGACCGATCCCGCCCGTGCGACAAGATCTTCACGGATCCGGAGACCGAACCCGACCCGCCAAGTTCTTCAATCGGATCCGAGGACACCGAGACCCCGGTGCGACAAGTACTCCGACCCGGACACCAAGTTCTGCATCCCGAACGCCAAGACCGGCTGCAGTGCAAGATCCAAGATCGATGCAAGAACAACCCGACCGGAAGAATCCGATGCAACCCGGCACCGAACCGAGTACTCCTTTCCCGGACGCCGAGAGCCGAGAACTGGATGCGACAAGATCTACCCGTTGTTCGAGAACGTACCGAGACGAACCGTCGAACCACGAACCACGAGGCCAGGACCGAACCGGAACCCCAAGATCTGCCGAACCCTAATGTGTGAACCCCTTCCCGAAACCCTATTTTATAATATAATACAACTTGTCGCATACTAATTGGTCATGCATGCATACTTGTCTGTGGTTTGGGGGCCCTATGCCAATTCACCTAATAATTAAATATGGGGCCCATATGCGGGCAAAACTAGTCTCATATTGGCCTCATTTAAATTGATGTAGCGAACCGGTGCTATCTTTCACCATGCTAAAACAACATTTAATTTGCGGGGGGTTCTAAATAACTCGAACCATCTAATTAAATGTCGGGGCCCCGGTTCCGCTTAATATGACCTTATTGCATCGCACCTTGCCATGTCATCCATCATACATGCATCATGCCGATCTTCTTCCGTTGTATTAAATAGTGCATCCGGTGTTTCTTCTAGTGTTTTGCTTCTTCGCGGATAAGGCCGTTGAGTTGATGTGAGCTTCGCCCCGATCTTCGGTTGAACCTTCGACAATGTTTTCAGGCGAGCATCTTCCCCTTTCTACCTATCTTACTTTTATAGTATTTATTCCCTCCTGTTGATCTGTTGCTATCTGTGTTGCGATGCTCTAGTTTCGTGCGTGATATCCCTCGCACCTTATATTTGCCTTGGAAACATCCTATTACATTGTTTGGTAGATAGTTGGACTTATGCGTGTAGTCGCTTGCTCAAGTCGATGCGTGTCGTCGATTACGATTGTTGATGTATTGCCGCATGTTGTTGTTGGAGATGATTCTAGTTTACTTACGTTCATTTTAATTCTTTAACAACTAAAATTGAAATAAGCGAGGCATCGTGGGTGATAGAAAATATTTGGTTTCGAACGCCCACTTGTCCGTAAGACCCCGAGTACTTGATACTGTTCCTTGATTTATCGCGCTATCCACATCCGGAGGTATATGGGACCCCTGAGCGAGCTTGATTCAACAGATTTCTTGGGGCCACAAACTAGTTTGAGGTTTTATTTACGATCCTGTACTTATGCCATGCTACTTATGTATTTACGTTTGTGCGAGGAGCACACTGTCTTGTTAGGTAAGCGTAATGTTTTCATGTATCGACAAGCCCAGCCACTTTGGTTCCCGATGTTTCTGACCATTATGCAAACCTTGAGTCCGTCTCGAGCTTGCTTACTCGTTGCGGGATCTACTCAATGGGGTGGCCCCTGAAATATTTCTGAATCTGTGATTGTTCGTGAAAGCCTTGTTGGGTTTTGATTTGGTTTTCGAGGTTGATCGGCGTGTGTTGCTATTGGTGCACCCGGCGGGTAAAACTTTCTCAAAGCCGTGTCGCGGATATGGACGACTTGGAGCATGATCTCGATCATAGACAAGCATAACTAAAGTTTATTGCTATAAATTTGACTTTATAATGACTAGTAATCAGCTTCACTATAATGGAATGGCTAATAATACTGCCCACAATTGCTTGTTTGGATTGTCGCTTGCGACCATTGTACCTGACTAGTAAGTATTACAACTACAACGGAATGGCTGAATAAAAGTACCAACAACTGCTGGGTTTAAGGGATATCTCATGCTATTCATATCTGATTAGTAAGTGTTGCAACAATAACGGAATGGTTAACTAAAAGTGCCAACTGCTTACTTCATCAGGACGATTATCTAAACCGGACTAGTAAAGTGTCGCAACTATAACTGAATAAGTAAAACTGCCAACGGTGTGAGTTCCTCGGTTGACTTCCTCGATTGGACTCGAGGGGGACACGCCAGGATGGGTTTGTTTGATGGTAGCATCAGGTTGGTTCCGAATAGGTCTTTCTTACCCTCTCTGATTGACGCCAGTTGTATCGAGTCTCTATAGGTTATTTAGTGCATGCTGTCGCTGCCGCTCAGTCCACCATACCTATGTACGCGAGGACCGCCGAATTCTAGCCTCGCGTGTCTTGGCCTCGATCGACGCTCCTCTTTTTCGCCTTTGTCGGCACCCCTTTTGTTTAAGCAGGTTTGAGATCGGCGCCATTAGCGGGGTTACCCTTCCCGCTTGGCACAGGATTATGGACGCCATTGGTTATTCTTCAGGGCTCTTAGCCCCATTTGCATCTTGTCCGTAGCCGGACGCTCTATCGTTTTCAAGGTGATTTGGATCTTTGTATATTATATCTGTATTCTTGACTCTTTGCGTCGCTGTTGTATATATATCTGTTCTGTGGGTCCCATCGAGGACTGTTGTGTAATGTTATTACTTCGTTTTCCACCCGCACGAAAGTGCCTGGTGGGCACCTTTGAATCGTTTCTATGCGAGTTTGGCGAGTTTCGCTAAAACTTGCATAGGGCCGATTCTGAGGGTGTTACACTCCTTGTCTTTATGCTCCCGGATATTAGATATCGCCTCCACAACAGCAACATGATATGCTGCTAAGTGACTCCTACCTTCACCTATAGGTAGATCGTGATATAATCCAAGCTCCTCTAGAAGTTGGATACCCACACGATACTTGGATAACATCTGGCCATCATAGTAGGTTATAGTGTTCACTGGAATTCTAGTTGGACAACTAAAGATCTTTAAAAGTGAACGAAGTTGGTCGGTGAATGATCCTTGATAATCATCAAGATTCTCCTCTTTCCTTACCAAAGTCTGTTTTGGAAACTTTGGTGCCATAGCTCTGTATATCAGAAAAATAATTTTGATTAGTAACTAATAATATATTGCATCATAACAAAGAATTATCGCACTAAAACATATAACGGAATATTCTCATTTGAATACCCATTATATTACTTTTAGAGAATTCTTTATCGTTGCTACACTCCTACAGGTACTACCCTTTACTAGGTTTCCAACCTAAGGTCAAAGCAATTTGCTCTGATACCAACTGCGGTGACCCAGCATACCACTGCATGTGTAGTACACTATAGTCGTTGACATGACATCCACAGAACACCGTTCTGTAAATATCACATCCCTCAGAGTGGTACAACAGAAACATTGCGGGTCCATATTACAAACATTCACACATTATCATTATTACAATACCAGAAGTTCTAGACTTCAAAAGGTTTCAACTTACAAACCAAAATATAAAGTGTTTCAGCGGAATTTAAAAGTAGCAACTCCAACTAGGAGTTGAGCTCAACAGCTTATTCTATATAGTTCATGCTGCTCGGCTCCATTGGTTACTACTAACTAGGATACCTAGTTGGACTCGTTATCATCGACACCATAGCGGATTTCGTAATCCACTCCTTCAACACCTCCTGACAGGTCAGGCTCCTCGTAGAACACAACTTCTTGACATTAAGCTGCATACATTGGCACGTCTTCGGGATCCTCAAAGTCTAAGCAAGGGATCAAAGGTAAGGATGAGTAATAGCGTTACCCAACAAGTTCATTATATGCAAGGTGCGAAGTTTGATGCTCTAACTACCACCTCGGACCATATGTCCTTGGCACTATGCAGTTTTTGTAAATCTTTCTTCAAAGATTGATTTTATTGTAAAAAAATCTATGACCATCAGCCTTCACAGGTTGACCAGAACTTTCATGGATTTCCTTTCCTGCCGCGTTCGTAGCTCCTTCCCGGAACAGTAAGTAACAAGTTACAATTCTTACACTCTGCAGAGGTGCGTTACTTTACCCATGAGAGATCAACTCCTTGTTGCACAACCGGGCGTACTTTCCCGTCCACAATTCCATGATGTGGGGCCCAGTAGTTGGTCCAAGCCAATCACTGCCACCTTCGCGAACTCGCATGCCTCCTTGGTGTACACCATGCCCACATAATGAATTACGACAATGGTTTGTACAAATCGTTAGATGCCAGAACTATCGTGGGACAATGAGGGTTCCCACCCATATGCTGCATATCCTCTACGAATTACCAATTAATATGCATGCTACGAGGATAACATCCACGACCTGCACATCCGGCTTCATGCGAGAGGAACAAGTTACAGCTGACTTCTCTGTCCCATTCCAAATCTCATGGCTAACGCGTAATATACGGCGCTAGAATCACTGATGTCAGGGGTTATTAAGTCCCTAATTGATCATCATTATTGCAATTATAACCCGAAGTTCTATTGCTCCATTATATCATCACTTAGGATGATATCTATGATTTCTTTAATTGTTAAAATAATATTTTCTTTCTTTTGGAGTAGATATGATAACACACAATTTGCAAATACTTTGATAAAGACTCTTCAAAGGATATGAGAAAGTGATGAACCTGCCTTGTGATGGCAAGGTAGTGAAGTCTGATGCTTGTACTGGACCTTGAGCTTCTATGTCTACAAAAACATCATTATTGCCCGGTAAGGACAATATTTAAAGAAGCAAAATGATTATGCAAAGTAATGTAATGCATCATTTAACTTGATATGCATTCTCCCCATTATTATAAAAATTCTTTTTTTAATAATAAAGGATTTATAAATATTAATTTTTAATATTTATAATAGAATATTGTATTCTTTTATTTTATTTCCCTTTTATTTGACTTTTATTGATTTAATAATTCTTTTAATAATTATCACTTAAATATCAAAAATTGTTATTAAATATTTGTTTAGTATTCTTCTAAAATACTACAATATTATTTTATAATGAAAGTGATTTTTATTTATTTTTATCATATTTCAATAATTTTTGTAAAATTCCACAAGGAATATATAAATTACAAAATTCTTAATAAAATTTATATGTCTAAAATTTTATCTCTTAATTTATTTGGATAGTTTGGATTATTGTGAATCCAAAAATGTTTTATTTATAATTTTTGGACTTTTATTTTATTTTCAAGAATTGAATTAAGTTCAGGGGCATTTTGGTCTTTTCCTATTTGTTAAAACAGACTCTAAATGACTTGAGCTGGCCATTTGGGTTTATTGGGCCCTTGTGGCCTAGTGGGGGAAGGTCAAAACAACACCCCGAAGGGTTTTCGGCCCACCCAGCCCAACTCACTCGTTGTCTTCTCTCTCGAGCTCACCCCTCTCCTTCTCCTTCCCCGACCCCGTGGTCAGTGGTGTCGCCGCCGGCGATTCCCGCCATCGTGGACCGCCCTGGCCACCGTCGTGGTGCAGGAAGAGGTTGTCGACCCCGCTCTTCCCTCCTATCCAACTGGATTTGGACATGGAGCCCTCCTACAACCAGATCGATGTCGTCCCGAACCCTAGGGTTTGGGGTTAGCGTTGATCCTGGCGCCGCCGCTGCTGTCGTGCGCCGTGTTGATTCACCTCGCCCCTAGGCGGAGCTATGGTCGCCGTCGTGGCGTTGTATGGGTAGCAGCGCCCCTTGGGGTGCTCCCAGTGTCGCCATGGTCGTCGGCTATCTTTGCTTCCTCTTCTAATCTACATCGAGGACCTTTGGTGAGTGCTTCCTCTCCTCTCGTGTTGCTATGTGTTAGGTTATACTCTTCTAGATGTTTGGTGGTGATCTTCCTGGTTACTGTCTTGTCCTGATTAGGGTTCTTGGTTCTGCTTAGGGTTCATACCCTGTTGTGGATTAGATATTGATAAATTGGATCATGTGTTGATGATCCCTGAATCTGTTAAGTGGTGACTAGTTGTGGCTTACTGCTAATGATTCCATGGTTAAATTTCATATGATTCAGATGATATAGTTGCTTTGAAAATAGTACTTTGTAAAGCTAGTGGTTTTGATAACTTACCACTGTCATTACTTGGTTAATGACAGTGAGTATGGTGATGAAGTCCTTTGTCTTAATCTTTGTTGGCTTAAGAATTCATGTGTAGTTGGAGATCAAAATGGTCTCTTACAGTGAAGACATATATATATATATATGAATATCCTGTTTATGATTCCTGTGTTTAAGAACAGGAAAATGATTTATAATAGGTTGATTGTATCTGTGAAGATTGGATGCTTAACCTGCTTAGTTTAGAACTGTTCTTGTGACACCCTCCATGTATGGCACACAAGTCTAGATTCTTTTACTGGGTGTGGTTTTATTCAAGATTAAGTTTTGGATTGGCATGATAGATAAGTGAAATCCTCTTTCCTTATATCCCTAGAACCAATGATGTTGGTTTGAGGTTTAGGGATTTAGACCTCTATCTTTTTGATTCACATGGATTAATTCTGGTAGTGATACCAGCTACTATTGCTTGATTCAAAGTTGGGAAAATATGCTTGTAAGCTTGATAAGTTATATAGATCCATAAGATTAAATTCTAAGGTGTTACTCTTGTCTTGGAGATGTGCCTAGAAGTTTAACTCTTAGTTATGTTCATGCTTGAATTGAAATATAGCTTGATAACTAAATCAATGATGTTGTTCTAAGATTTAGTTGGATCCTTATACTTTTTTGATTGCTTTTAAAGTTCAAAACCTCAGTGATGGATTCACCCCACTTGGGTGCTTTTTGAGAGTTTGTATAAGAAACAGATCATGCATGCTTGTCTGATCTTAGACAAATAGATCATGTGATGGTCTGTTTACTCACAACTGTCACTTGATGTTGTGGTTGCTAGTGGTTGATCTTGTGGTGGCTTGATCTGGTGCTCTCCTGGTATTTCCAGCTCCTGGCTTGTCCTTGATCTAGCCCATCATCTCCTGATCTTGGTCTTGCTATCCACCTGATCTTCCCCCTCCTTATGTCACCATCTTGGTGATGTGATCCTGGGCTTTGGTTGGTTTGATCTAGCTTGACTTTGGTTTGGTTTAGTTGATGGCTGTTGTGCTTAGTGTGTATGAGCAATGGATGTAGGGGTTCGTAGCATGGAAAACAAAAATTTTCTATCGCATACAAACAAACAAGCCAAGATCTATCTACTAGATTGTAGCAACGAGTCGATGGAATAACTTACCCTCGAAGATTCCAAAGTGTTTAACGAGAGCGGATTCTCGTGGGTGATGTAGTCATACTCTTTCCGATCTCAAGATCGTGTGGACGATCCTTCCGGCGCTGCGTTCCGGCAGCTCTTCCGCAGTCGGTCACACGTTCGGTACTCGACGAAGACCTTCCTCTCCCTTGTTCCAGCAGGCAGCGGAGGTTGTAGCACTCTCCTCGCGATTCCGGCCTGACGGCGTGGTCAAGGAAGTAGAGGGAGATCCCTTGAGGCCATAAGCGGGAGTATGGTGGATTATGAGAGAGGGCTATTAGTGGTCTAGAGATTAGACACACCAATTAGAAGGCTCTAAACGCAGCTAAAGCAATTAGAAGCTCTAAACCAAGCGGCTCTAAACCCGAGATTAGAGGTGGAAACTTGTGTGTCTCAAGGAGGATCCTGCCCTCCTTTTATGGGTGGAGGGCTAGGCGCGCCAGGAGGGAGTCCCTCCCCAACTCGGCCTAGGGCTGGGAGCCGGCCTGGAGGAGTGGGACTCCTCCTCCAAGTTGGTTCCAACTCCTCTTGCTTGTTTCCCACGGTTTCCTGTTTCCCACAGTTTCCTGTTTTAGCCGTTTGACTTTCAAAGCGGCAATTTAATTCATGTTTTGGAATAGCAAGAACACTTAGTACATGATGCAATCATTCAATGACACACTCATGTACCCTCCCGAGTCTTGGGACAATCCGGAACCTTCTAGAACATTCCAGGTAAAACACGGAATCATTCCCGAACTCCGAAACGGGACTTTACTTATATGAATCTTATTCTACGGACCATTCCGGATCACCTCGTGATATCCCGGATCCCATCCGAGACTCCGAACAACATTCGATATCTTTCTCATAATACCATAACTACTCAAAACAACGTCGAATCCTTAAGTGTGTCTCCCTACGGTTCGTGAATTATGCGGACATGATCGAGACACTTCTCCGAACAATAACCAATAGAGGAATCTGGAAATTCATATGGCTCCCACATATTTCTACGATTACTTTGCGATCGAATGAACCACTTACATACGATACCAATTTCCCTTTGTCTCACGATAGTTTACTTATCCGAGGTTATGATCGTCGGTATCTCTGCATACCTAGTTCAACCTCGTTACTGATAAGTACTATTTTCTCGTTCCCGTGATATGTGATCCCTTGTGACCCAGTCACATGCTTGCAAGCTAATTGGATGACATTCCGAGAGGGACGAGTATATCTATCGTCATGTGGATGGACAAATCCCTCGGGATCCATGTGTTTCAACCAATACTTTCGAACACTTAATGCCACCTTTATAGCCACCCGATTCACGGTGTGGTGTTTAATGTCATCAAAGCATCCATCCGTAAAGGTGATATGCATGATCTCATGGTCGAAGGAATTAGGTTACTATGTATCGAAAGCATATAGCAATTGAACTATTGAAATGACTTGATCTTTTATGCTACGCTTATCAATAGGAGTATGTCCACCATATCATTCTCCTAACGATATGATCTTGTTGTTGATAACATCTCAATGTTCATGATATGGAAACCACAATCATTTAATCAACCAACAAGCTAGTGAAGTATAGAGGCTATACTAGGGACTTCAAATTAAGTTTACAAATCACACAAGTATTAATGTTTCCTTGTTAATACTATTATAGCATGAATATAAACATTTATCATAAACACAAAGATATAATAATAACTACATTTATTATTGCCTCTTGGGCATATCTCCAGATCTCCCACTTGCACTAGAGTCATCTAATCTAGATTACATGGTAATATTCGAACACCCATGGCGGTTTGGTGTTGGTCATGTTTTGCCCTCGGGAGAGGTTTAGTCAACGGATCGCCACATTCGGATCTGTGTACTTTGCAAATCTTTATATCCCCATCTGGATATGTTCTCGAATAGCGTGAAAACGCAGCTTGATGTCTTGACTTCTTGTGTGACCTTGGTTCTTGCGCATTGGCTATGGCGCCCATGTTATCACGATAGATAGACATTGGGTCCAAGCGCTTGGAACCACACCCAGCTCTGTAATGAACTCTTTCATCCATATCGCTTCTTGTGAAGCCTCCAAGCGACCATGTATTCCGATTCATTGAAGATCTCGCCACAACGCTTTGCTTTGCACTCCTCCATTAGCTGCACCATTCAAAATAAATACGTATCCAGATTGTGATTTAGAATCATCCGGATCGGTGTTCCAACTAGCATCGGTGTAACCATTAACAACGAGCTGTTCATCACCTCCATAAGAAAGAACCATATCCTTAGTTCTTCTCAAGTACTTAAGGATGTTTTTGACTTGTCAATGATCCTCCTGGATCACTTTGATATCTGCTAGTTAAACTAACAGCATATGCAATGTCGGGTCTAGTACATAGCATGGCATACATTAGAGATCCTATGGCTGAGGCATAGGGAGTCTTACTCATCCTTTCTCTATCTTCTGCCGATGTTGGACTTTGAGTTTTACTCAAGGTCATATTGGGCAACATGGGCAAGAACCCTTTCTTGCTTTCTTCCATTCCAAACTTCTTTAGAACTTTGTCCAAATATGTACTCTGTGACAATGATATTTGGCGTTTCGATCTATCTCTATAAATCTTTATGCCTAATATGTAAGCTGCTTAAGATCCTTCATTGAAAAACTATTATTCAAATATTCCTTGACACTATTAAGAAGGTCTACATCATTTCCCAATCAACAATATGTAATCCACATATAGTATTAAGAATGCCACATCTCCCACTCACTTTCTTGTAAATACAAGCTTCTCCATAAGTTTGTATAAAACCAAAACTTTTGATTACCTTATCAAAGCGTTGATTCCAACAGGATGCTTGCTTCAATCCATATATGGACCGTTGAAGTTTGCATACCTTGTTAGCATCTTTAGGATCGACAAAACCTTTGGGTTGCATCATATACAACTCTTCATCAATATCTCCATTGAGGAATGCTGTTTTGACATCCATCGCCATATCTCATAATCATAATATGCAGCGATTGCTAACATAATCCTCAGACTTTAGCTTCGCTCTTGGTGAGAAAGTCTCATCATAGTCAACTCCTTGAATTTGTGAAACCCTTTTGCGACAAGTCGAGCTTTATAGACGATAACATTACCATCGGCATCTGTTTTCTTCTTGAAAATCCATTTGTTCTCGCGACCTTAGGTAAGTCCACCAAAGTCCATACTTGGTTTTCGTACATGGATCCAATTTCGGATTTCATGGCTTCTTGCCATTTATTGGAATCTGGGCTCATCATCGCTTCCTCATATGTCTCGGGGTCATCGGTGTTGTCCACCAACATGACACTCATAACGGAATCATACCAATGCAGGTGAGTGCGAGTTCTCGTTGACGTCCGAGGCTCTGTAGCAACTTCAACCAAAGTTTCATGATCATCATCATTAGCTTCCTCTCTAATTGGTGAAGGCACCACAGGAACTTCTTCCGGTGCTGCGCTAATGGCAATTTCGAGAGAAGGTTCGACAACCTCGTCGAGTTCTACTTTCCTTCCAGTCACTTCTTTCGAGAGAAATTCCTTCTCTAGAAAGGATCCATTCTTGGCAACGAAGATTTTGCCTTCGGATCTATGATAGAAGGTATACCCAATAGTTTCCTTCGGGTATCCTATGAAGACGCATTTTTCCGCTTTGGGTTCAAGCTTGTCCGGCTGTAACTTCTTTACATAGGCTTCGTCCCCAAACTTTGAGGAACGACAATTTAGGTTTCTTCCCAAACCATAATTCATACGGTGTCGTTTCAACGGATTTAGATGGTGCCCTATTTAAAGTGAATGCGGTTGTTTCTAATGCATAACCCCAAAATGATAGCGGTAAATCTGTAAGTGACATCATAGAACGAACCATATCTAAGAGAGTTCGATAACGACGTTCGGACACACCATTACGCTTCACTCCAATGTGACCAAGACGACAGTGCCACATATAGGTCTGACTCTTCAAACCTTTTCTGAAGCTCCGATTCTAAACCATACAAGATAGCACACTGAACTATGGAGTATTGATTCTTCCGAGCGAGGTAAACATTCTTTACTTCATCGGAAGCATCAATGCGGTGGGTCACCAATGTGCATCCAACATAGGTCAAATTACCAAATGTATGAGGACAATCCTCAAATTGCGGAACCAATCCATGTTGCTTCCATTGTTTTCAACTTTTCTTTCTCTAGGAACGCATTAAAATTGATGGTAGGGGCTGCCATTGATCTACAACATATTTGCAATAGTTTAGACTAAGTTTATGACAAATTGAGTTCAAATTAATTAATGAAATTAAACTAGGTGAACTCCTCAAAACAACATCCCTCACATTGTTTTAGTGATCACGAACCAAATCCACTACATCAACACCGATCATCACGAGAGTTGATATAGTTTCAATGGCGAACAATCATCATGTTCATCATATCTACTATACGATTCATGCTTTACCTTTTGGTAATCCGTGTTCGAGACCATGTGCATACATGCTAGGCTCGTCAGATCAAACCTTAGTTGCATGAGCAAATCTGGCTTGCTCACGTTGTATACTTGCGAATCTAACACACCCGATCATCACGTGGTGCTTGAAACAACAAGCTTTTAGCGGTGCTAACTAGGCGAACACTTTATGATTTGAAATTCATGTGCATGAGGGATCATCTTATAATGCTACCGTCTCTACTAAGCAATACAAGATGCATAAAGGATTAACATCACATGCAATTCATAATATGTGATATGATATGGCCTTTCTTCTTTGTGCTTCCATCTCCATCTTCAAACACGAACATGATCTCCATCATCACGGCATTGCATCAAGGTCAATGGCCTTCACCATGGTTGTCGCCCACCTGCTTCAACTATTACAACTACTTTGAATAGACACGTGGGTCTTAACATAAATTAAAGACAACCATATGGCTCTGGGTTGCCAACTTACAATAAGGAACATTGCATACATCAAATATAATCACAATCATGGCCATATCACATCACGCACACCCGCAAAACAAAGTTAGGCGCTACTTTCTTTGCATATTTTACGTGGTTTGGGGCTTTCAATAAGTGTCGTTCTAACTTACGAACAAGAACCACAACATTGATACTAGCATTGTTGATTACCGTTGTAAATTGGATCTTAACTATGCTAGGAGAAGCAGGCACCATAAAGCCACTTATGCAATACAAGTTGCATGTCAAGCGTGGAGCAAGTCTCATGAATGATGTCATGTAAGGTTGGCAGCCGCTTCATCCCAACATACCGCAAGATGCAAAGTACACAAAAAGCAATCGACAATAAAGCATCAACGCCCACAATGACCATTGTGTTCTACTCGTGTGATCTACATATAGACACGGCTCGATACCCTTTGTGGGGTTCGTAGCATGGAAAACAAAAATTTTCTATCGCATACAAACAAACAAGCCAAGATCTATCTACTAGATTGTAGCAACGAGTCGATGGAATAACTTACCCTCGAAGATTCCAAAGTGTTTAACGAGGCGGATTCTCGTGGGTGATGTAGTCGTACTCTTTCGATCTCAAGATCGTGTGGGCGATCCTTCCGCGCTGCGTTAAAGAGCGCTTCAATCGGTCACGTTCGGTACTCGGCGAAGACCTTCCTCCTTGTTCCAGCGAAAAGGAGGTTGTAGCACTCTCTCGCGATTCCGGCTGACAACGGCGTGTACCTGAAGTAGAGGGAGATCCCATGGCCGCCTTAAGCCGGAGGAGTATGGTGGATTATGAGAGAGGGCTATTAGTGGTCTAGAGATTAGACACACCAATTAGAAGGCTCTAAAACGCAGGCTAAAGCAATTAGAAGCTCTAAACCAAACGGCTCTAAACCTGAGATTAGAGGTGGAAACTTGTGTGTCTCAAGGAGGAGCCCTGCCCCTCCTTTTATGGGTGGAGGGGCTAGGCTGGCGCGCCGAGGAGGAGGGAGTCCCTACCCAACTCGGCCTAGGGCTGGGCGCCGGCCTGGAGGAGTGGGACTCCTCCTCCAAGTTGGTTCCAACTCCTCTTGCTTGTTTCCCACAGTTTCCTGTTTCCCACAGTTTCCTGTTTTAGCCGTTTGACTTTCAAACTGGCAATTTGAATTTCATGTTTTTGGAATAGCAAGAACACTTAGTACATGATGCAATCATTCAATGACACACTCATGTACCCTCCCCCCCGGAGTGCCAGACAATCCGGAACCTTCTAGAACATTCCCGATGAAAACACCGGAATCATTCCCGAACTCCGAAACGGGACTTTACTTATATGAATCTTATTCTCCGGACCATTCCGGATCACCTCGTGATATCCCAGATCCCATCCGAGACTCCGAACAACATTCGGTCTCTTTCTCATAATACCATAACTACTCAAAACAACGTCGAATCCTTAAGTGTGTCTCCCTACGGTTCGTGAATTATGCGGACATGATCGAGACACTTCTCCGAACAATAACCAAAGATTTTATTAATAAAATCAAACTCTATTTAATTTAATAACTAAGGCCATTTTAAATTAATTATTAAAGGACCCTATTATTAAATTATTAATTTGAATTTGGATTTTGGTTCGATTCTTTGAGCGAAACTAATTTCAATATTACAAAGTTTGGGTGTTGTTTGAATTGATTTGAACCTTGTTTGATTATTTGGAATTCAAAACAGGAAATAAAATTAGAAAAAGAAAAGGGTTTAGAAACAGGAAAAATATAAAGTTTAGGTCGACCCAACCCATCAGCCCACTAAGGCCCAGAACCGACCCAGCTTGCCTTCCGAACAAAAAGCGAATCGCCTTAGAACAAACCCACAGAGGCCGTGGTGGACCTCTCACTCTTTTTCCCAGCGACGGCGGACCACACTTCTCCCTTCTCCTTCCTCATGCGACCACGCCGGCCCGTTTACGCCGTTGATGCGCGTTAATTCGATAATGCGCGGTGATCAGCAGCGACCTCGCCCTCTTAAACGCCCACTCTCCCTCTTCATTTCCCCTCAAGCTCCTCCCTCTCTCTGCCCCCAGGCTGCGATTATTTCGCCCTACACCATCACTGCTCCGACGAGCTTCCTTCCCAAATTCCGGCCAACACTCACCGCCCCTTGACTCGTCGACCTTGCACACAGACTCCCTACTCCCAGGCGCATCTCTCGGTACCACGTTCGACAGGCGCTCAGGCGTCGGCTTTGTCAAGTTCTGAACAGCGCGCAAATCTGCTCCAACTCCGTGAACACCGGTAGTTTCGACCACCCAGCGCCTCCTCGTTCACACTCCCACTCGCCATCTTTACGCATCTAACCGCATCGTTGTTTTGCTTTGGGTGATCCACAGGCCCCCAGCGACCACAGAAGCACCGGCCGTCCTCCACTCGGCGAGCTCTCAGGTAGAATCCGACCGCCCCTGCTTCTCGATCATACTAGCATCTTCGCCTTGGTCTTGCGCCTAATCGTGCCCTCGTTTGGCTTCTCGTGATAAGCGGCATCGCCCCGACCGCAACAGGACCACGGCGTTGTTATAACTCCGACGAGGAATTCCTGCAACCCTAGTCGCCTTGAACCATCAGTACCTTGAGCTTCGCCGTGTTCTCCTGAGCACAGTGAGCATCTCCTTACACTTCCTTGCTTCGCCCTTGCCGCCATCTCCAGCCTCACTTCGCCGCCGTTGACATTGCACCGCTAGCTTATGGTCGGGACGCACAGAACGTTCGATCTAGATCGGGCGGACGCGATAGCGTCACTTAAACGCGAAGGGGTATCGCCGTCTGCCGATCGACTTAATCAACGCTCGCGACGCGATCCAAGCGGTACCAACCAATGAAATCACGGCGTGTCAGCGATGCATTTAAAACAGATTTGAAAACAGAATATTTTGTGAATTTCAAACCCTTATAACTTTCAAACCACACGTCCAAAAATTGCAAATTTTATGTCGTTGGATTCAGGAGAGCAAGCCCTAGCCAACTGTGGAATTAGTTTAGCAAATAGTATCTGTTAGGTTGCTTGTTTTTATATTCTTTTGTGTGATTGTTTAAAGTATAAAAATTGTTTAAATATGATTTTTAGGTTAAAACCTTTGCAAAATGAATTGTGGTGACCTTACTGACCCTAGGAACCAACCCATGGTTTGGAAATGAAATTGGAAAAATTTAGAATTGATTAATTGAATTAGTCTAATTCTAGCTAAGTAATGATAATGGTTTATTTTGAAAAAGAATTTTGGAATAAAAACTATTGGGAAAATGTTATAATTCAAAGCTACTGACCCAAAAACACCAAGTTTTGCAATAGCAACTCATTGGGTGAAAAACATAAGGATTTACTTTGACAGAAATAAATTTTCACCACATAAAATGATGATTAGATTTAAAAATGGTTTATGGATCAAAACCCTTTTGCAAATGACTTTGCCATTTTTGTAAATGACCAATTTGGACCTTACAAAGTTATAAGTCTAATGGAGACCTCCCTTGTGAATAAAACCATCTTAAGCATGTTCCCATGCATAACTTAGAGTCCATTGCTTTGTGTGTGTGAAATGTTGTTTGAATATTGGTTTGGAATGCTATTTGATACTATGCTTGTTTGATTGATTGTAGTGAAATTAGCAAAGTGTGAGACTAGCAAGAACAAGGAGTAAACCCTTATTCCCTACCAAAAAGGCAAGTTACACTATCATCTAAAGTCCTACTATTTTCATTATACTTAGTGGATTTTGAAAACATGCATGAAAAGATATTTTTATACTTATGCTATGCTAAATCATAATAGGATTCCCTATACACTCCTTAGTAAAAATATTGAAGTTGTACATGCTTAGCCATGCTATGTTTTGAAAAGAGATACATGTTGAGATTTTACAAAGGTTGAGAAAAGGACTTGTGTTTTACATAATAAAACAAGGACTCAATGAATCACCTAGGTGGTGGATACTTCAAGTTTTGGAGAAGGTGGCAACAAAAGAAACCATGTCTATGGGAATCACTTTGTGTTGTGCTCCAAGAGAAAACCACATAGGAAACTTAGAGATTGAACATGTTTCTCCAATTGTGGCTTTAGGTGTGCGACCACATGCTATTATGGCTCTGGCTTAGTCAACTACATTAGGAAGACCCATACATTGTCTTTAGTTGGGACATGGGGATGGAATGCTTCATGGGTGAAGACAAGCTAGCAATGATGTATGGGAGGACCTTTTGGAAAGACTTCGTCACACTCTCGGTCTGGGTACTCCATCTTGGTGAGCACTAATCCATGAGCCCTTGGTGGCAACAAGATGGGATTGTGTCATGTGGGTAAAGTGTACTCCTTCTGCAGAAGTTAATAAAATCTAAGTACTTAGCCGTGTCCCCGGTTATGGACAAAACTGAGCAACTAAAGTTTGAACTTTGGGAGATCTCGACATTCCAACTTCTAATATAAAAAACTTGATGCACTTGGGGGTACCAAGGAATTCAAAGAGATTTTGTTAAAGCTTGTTGCACTTGGGGTTACCAAGGTGCTCAAGGGCTTGATGTACTTGGGTTTACCAAGGAACTCATGAGATTTCATAAAACTTGTTGCACTTGGGGTTACCAAGTGGCTCAAGAGATTTTTACAAGGACTTGAACACTTGAGTTTCTACCAAGGAGTTCAAGGGATTCTTGGAAAAGAGATTTGACAAAGTACTTAAAACCCTTTTTGAAAAGATAGGATAAAATATCGCCTATGCAAATAAGCCTTAAACTCTACCTAGCCAAATATGCATATAATGATAGGATCCACTCTTATTATACACAGAAGTGAAGCTTGCCAATACAATTCAAAATGTATTGACCCTTGTGGCTGTAACTTGTAATATTGCAGGTTGATTATTTTTAAATAAAGATTGTTTGATTGACTAGGACTACAAAGTCTACAACCAACATGCACTGTGGCACTTTGAAGATGAAGGACCCATGACTATAGTTATTCCGCTGCAATGTAGTGTAATAGCCAAATGAGCTATGTTTGATGTAATAAACTTATGTTATTCCTGGTTATAAATTTATATTATGACCTTTGTATCTTGATATTACATCTTAGCTGTGGATGCTAGCTAATGATCCAGGGACTAGCATTGTATAACACAGGAGGAATCTACCTTATTAGGTTGAGACCTCTACAGATGGTATCAGAGCATTGTGTTGCCTGTAGGATTTGTAAACCCTAGGATTGGACAAAAAACCTTAGAAAAATAGGAATTACAGTTTGATCCAAAACTTATTTACAAACACTTGTAAACTCTTTCCTCAACCATTTTGGTTTCAACTCTACTTCAACTTGATAGAAAAACCTACCCATGGCCAAGGACTACACCATGTGCAAAGGATGACTTCAACTTCTTCAACTCTAATGACTTCAACATCTTCAGCATCTTCACCAAGGACTTCCAACTTGGATACCACTAAGGACTACAAGTGAAACAAGGAAATCTTGCTCAAGATTTAGAGGCGAGGAATGCAAAAGTTAGAAGGAGCCTACATCATTTGACGTATTGCAACCAAGAGTTTTTCTCAAGGAAACCATGATCCCATACAAAGAATCATAAAGGAAGGAAAGATCACAAGTGAACCATATAGATGGACCACCCTATTTAGATAAGTCAAAAACACACCAACCTATGTGGTGTAGCAAAAATATTTCGTTAACTAAGTATGTGCTTGAACCTTGTTTGAGTGAAAGGTTTGGTTTGTAATTGCATGCACATTGTTTGTGTGAATTGTGATGTGTGTGATTAGAATTAAGTCCTTCGAAATATCTTGCCTATTCTAATCTTCCTTCAACCCAAACCTTTTGGAAAGACTTCGTCACACTCTCAGTCTGCCGGTACTCCATCTTGGTGAGCACTAATCCAGTAGGCCACTGGTGGCAACAAGATGGGATTGTGTCATGTGGGTAAAGTGTACTCATACCGCAGGTTAATAAAATCTAAGTACTTAGCCGTGTCCCGGTTATGGACAAAGCGAGCAACTAAAGTTTGAACTTTGGGAGATCTCGACATTCCAACTTCTAATATAAAAACTTGATGCACTTGGGGTACCAAGGAATTCAAAGAGATTTTGTTAAAGCTTGTTGCACTTGGGGTTACATAACACCCTCAGAATCGGACCTATGCAAGTTTGAGCAAAATTCGCCAAACCCGCATAGAAACGATTCAAAGGTGCCCACCGGGCACTTTCGTGCGGGTGGAAAGCAAAGTAATAACATTACACAACAGTCCTCGATGGGACCCACGTGAGCAGATATATATATGACGACTCAAAGAGTCAAGAATACGAATATAATATACAAAGATCCAAATCACCTTGAAAACGATAGGCGTCCGATACTGGACAAGATGCAAATGGGGCTAAGAGCCACGAAGGATAACCAATGGCGTCCATAACCTGCCCGAGCCAAGCCGGAAGGGTAACCACGCTAACGACGTCGATCTCAAAACCTGCTTAACAAAGGGGTGCCGACAAAGGGCAAAAGAAAAAGAAGGCGTCGATCTGAGGCCAAGACAGCGAGGCTAGAATTGGCGGTCCTCGCCTACATAGGTATGGTGGGTGAAGCGGCGTGACATGCACTAAACAACCTATAGAGACTCGATACAACTGGCGTCAATTAGAGAGGGGTAAGATAGACCTATCCGGATCCAACCTGAGACTAACACCAAACAAACCCATCCTGGTGTTTCCCCCTCGAGACCAAACGAGGAAGTCAACCGAGGAACTCACACCGTTGGCAGTTTTACTTATTCAGTTATCGTTGCAGCAATTACTAGTCAGGTTTTAGATAATCATCCTGATAAAGTAAGCAGTGGGCACTTTTAATTAACCATTCCGTGATAGTTGCAACAATTACTAATCAGGTACAGATAACATGAGATGAACCCAAAACCCAGCATTTGTTGGTACTTTTAATCAACCATTTCGTTGTAGTTGCAATACTTACTAGTCAGATACAATTATGCATGGCGACAA